>JARFOD010156155.1:0-12233 GCA_031763545.1 Mopalia muscosa | reverse complement strand
TCCTGAAAATTCAGGCCAGACTAAGGAAATTCAGCGAGTCACGTCACAATCTCTGAATTAATCAGGGTTAGACAAATTCCGGGGTGTTTCCCCACAAGATACCCTGGGCAAACAGGTAAGTCACCTGATGAATTTCAGGGAAATTCACAAGTCTGAATTATTCAGGACTATGGACGCTCAATTTATTTTTTTGAGGTAATAGTGTAGAGAACTAACCAAAGCCAGAACGACATTAACCAGACACCCTTATAATTGGTTCCTTGTATTATTGTGGACAATTCCTCTCCCTTCTTCCTGTATACCCCTCCCCCTGTTTTATTTATCGTCAGCGATAAGAATTGTCTTCTGTAACAACGGTTTTGCAGGATAACCGATCAATACTAACTTATGGGTAAACATGACACATCAGTTTATCATTGTACTTCTTGTTTGAATTTCGCTAGGGTTTAAGAAGCCATGTGTCTACCAATAACCACACGTGTTTCTGATTTACACAGTCAGTTTCACTCGGACATTGATCCAGAGATCTGTGTGTTTGACCGGTTGTTTCATTACAGGCAGACATGTGTTTACATTATGATCTTCCACTCTCAGAGAACTAGTTTTATATTAACTGACGGCCGTGTGTTGACGGGTTTTATTAACTGACCAGTTCAACTTGATGGTTTGACCTGACCTGTGTCAAACCATCGACTCAACAGTTATCAGCTAAACTGATGTCTCACTCGTTTCAAATAGCATAGTAAACATGCTGTAAAATAAGTTCTAATGTGTCGGACTTCTGGTCCTCCTTTAATTTAATGAACTGCAATCAGATTCTAGTCCCCCTTGTCGACCTCTTGTCTATGATGAGGTGAATCCGGCAATCGCGGGCCAATATTGAGTTAGGTGCACAATTGGCCGCTTTACATGTACTTTCCCGCATTACTTGTCATGTACAGGCAAAACATCAGTGAAGTGCAAGAGAAAGTGCACGAAAGTGCGAGAAACGCCAATCTTGCACCTAACTTGTGGAGTCTTGCCCCGCATGGGAATGTCAGTGAGAAGGAGATTATTAACGTTATGTCACTTGGAGCGTTTCAGGTTGTACTTGTTTATTTTGTATCTAAGAAAGTTGCCGTTTAAATGGTTGTCTGAAAAAACAACGTATCAAAGTTTTATTTTATGAAGATTTAGGTTATAAAAACCTGATTATATATAGATACATTGCCGCTGGTTGTCAGGAGTTAGATTGAGGGGCATATGCATAAATAAAGCGATTCAAGAACAAACCAATTATTATCGAGTTAGGTGCACGATTGGCTTTTCTCATACCTTCTCGCGTTATTTCAGTGTCATGTACAGGCAGTCAGTCAACGTGTAATCTCCAAAGTCACGTGGTGTTTTGCCTAGAATAAACGATAACAAAGCCAGTAGTGCACCTTAAAGTTATTATCGGAGGTCTGGGTAAACCTAAAAAGGGTCCAGTTGTTTGTTTGACAGAGACACGTCTTACTTCTATCTTAAACTTGAACAGCAGATCAGAAATGACGGCCCAAGTCTTTCACGGATGTCATAATTAGAGAAGGACCTGAGACAAGGCGCTGTGCTGCTTTCTGGCTATCGTCAGTGGACGGGTGAAACATTTACACTTATGATGGTAGTATTAGGCAACCATCTGTGCTGAATGGCTGTAGATTTACTTAGTAGTTTAATGCTTACATCGCCCTTATTTTAACTAGGATTGAAGGACATTCATTCTCGTGACGAAACATTTCCTAATTAGTTTCCCAAGTAAACATATTATAAATACATATCTAGTCGTGTGTATCATCTTGATCTATGTATGCAATACCGAACAGCCAATGAAACATGCAGACAAAATGAAGTGCGCCATTTTTTAAAAAAGAATTTATCAGTTAAAATATCGAATAAATATTATCATTGAATGATTAGCAATATGCTTACTTTGGCTTTCAAGTATTTTGGTAAAGATGAACATTCGCCATTCACTTGTATAACTGTAATATTGTGCCATATTTAGTGCAGCAATACTGCTTACCATTTTAACTTACAGAGCGTTCGCTGCTTAATTTTGACAATCCTTTATTCGAAGGTAAAATGGATTAGCTTTATCTTCCTTTAAACGCATTTTAACTTTATCGAACTCGGGGATAGCTAACAACAGGGCCTGCATTCAGTCTTTATTTATCGAGAGTGTTCCAAGAGAGCCATGTATCCCACGAGTCAATTCATATTTAGGGGAGTGAATTTGAAAATGAATGGACGAGAGTTATATCCTAAGTAATGCATGTGATCTCGTTGGCTAATTAACCAAATACTACTGTTTGTAAGACCGCTATAGTGTAAAAAAGATACAATAATCAACGGATCCGCAGTAGAATCAGTGGGGATGTAGTGTGAGAAATTGTTTTATATGTTTTGAATGTACCACAGTGTTGATCAAACTAGATTCCATGTCTGCATTCTCAACAACTTCGGTCGGGGGAAAATTGTGTTGTTACAGACCTCGTGTAAATCATCTTTCTTCGTTGTATTTATCATCCTTCATTACGAACGGTTACATAGGTAAAATTCTGTTACATGTTTACTGCTGTCTGATGGGACTGGGTTACACCTGTAATAACACGGACAGTTCTCTTATATACAACTACAGTGTTAGCTTCTGTTTGACATAACACCGACCTTCCAGACTACGATAGTGTATAACTAGGCAATATTAGCGCTGACTACCCATATATATGCCATGCATGTTATACAAGGCTTCAGTTGTCAGTTCTTACATCTGCCTGACAGGTTGGTATTCCTCGACGCTTTGCTTAGAGCCTTTGCTTTTACACATAGTAATTAGACTTCTGAACTTTCAACATTGTCCACGAGCCAAGTTTTCTCAGATGTACAAATCAGTTAGCCAGACGGTTTCTCACATCTCGAAAACAGAACTAAAACCTTTGCTACAGTTGTTGTGAATTCGTATAGTTTATAATGAATATTCCATAGCCCACTTCTTTCAAAATTGTTCAAAATGCATTAGGCTGAATTTGAAAGAATCGTCTGTGTGCGACATACAGGATTGGTCAACTAGTACTTAATAATGCTACATATGTTGAGCGAAGATATTGTAAATAGTATTACAAATTTAAAAAGATGGCTTTAAACCCGCATTATAAATGACATAAAATATGTGTCATTACTAAATTTGTTGCCAACATCCTGCACCAATGTCTGTGTGTCAATGCTATATTGACGAAGCAACCTTCACAGGGCGAGGCAATTTGTTTTAAAATCGTTAACATTCATCTGATTACAGTAATATCTTACTTAGTTCTGCTTTTTCTTGTCGTTTTTTTTTTTGAATAAGCAACTTGTATAATAATCCTATCTAGCATTGTTGTTTAATGCCTCTCTGTATTCATTATTGTAGAAAACGTAGCAGTCCTGTAACAAAAAAGCATGCATTGCATTGGTCGTGCAGTGCTACTGTTCTCCCGTATGAGTGTAGCAGTAGACACATACAGTGAATACGTGGTGTAGACTTTCCCAGCTCGCTGTTAACAGTTTGTAGCGGGGTGAGAAGGAGTTCTTCACTTGTTATCCTCAATTTCGGCTTCAGTGGTTTAAATTAACGAGTTAAACGTGATAAATGAGCTGCTTAATGGCCCACCACTTCTACATCAAAGGAATAGGCAGCAATATGTGTACAATGAGAGATAAAATATTGACTTAACTCAAGAAAAATTACTTCAGTTTGTGTAATATGTGTAAAGTGTGGTCAAACAGTGTTGAGCTATGATGTATGAAGAGATTTGACGGTGTAGTGCGGTGCTTTCCGGGTTAAGCCTACCTGTTGTTTTGGTGTTGAATATTGTCAAATTTGAAAAAAAAAAATCTTCATGCACAGTTATTTGTCGTGGTCTTTCGAATTAAATGTTCCGATTGACTTGAAGGGTGATTTCCTCCATCCATAGCTTGGTGAATACCCGTATGGGTGAAATAGCATAAAGTATATAAAGTCAACCTGGATCATTCAAGCACAAGTAGTTTGTCGATTTTACAAATTATTCATCTCGATTGCTTGTAATGGTTAATAATAATTTTAGTTTATTGGTGTTATAGGCTAGCAAACGCGAGGCAAGCAAAGTCTTCTTATTTGTAGTTAGTCAAACTGAATTACACGATTCCATCGACTGAGGTTATGAGAACTGGTCTTGATTGCAAATAAGCTATCAATGGTGCGATGTGTTCATAGCAGTATTCCACAAGAAAACAAAATGACTGTTTTGTTTTCATTAACAGTGCTGCTTAAACATTACTAGTATTCTTTCTCTGTGAGTCTTATTTGCCCGTGTATCCAATGCTGATCTTGGCACAAAATGATCAACATATTTTATGCATCTTATGACAATAAATAAAATTAATGACAACATCTCACACAGAACTTAAAAAGATTCAGCGATATACACATAAACTCATTTATGGTATGTCTCATGAAAATATCATGTGAATAAATAATGAGCGATTCACATTTTTTTATTTATTAATAATTTTATCAAATTAACTGACTCGTCATAGTTTTTTTATAGTCTTTTTGGTATTATTTGTAAAACAGATCAGATTTGAAATTGATATCAGACAAACGCTTAATTGCATGGGTCGTTTAAAACGTACCATAATCTCAGAGCATTTCATATAACTTTATAATTTATCAATCATACCATGACCGTAAAGGTGAAAACGATCCATATAAGAAAACCGACTTTAACTTTATTGTGTGATATATGTCATGTTATTTTATGTCTGTGTTCTTCAGAAAGAATAGCAACAGAGAAATCATAGTCAAAATCAGCTTAACAATAGAGGCCCCAAGAAACCGTTAACAACAATGTATGTGGAGTAGTTATAACTGTAATACTATAGTGAGAGTCTATACATATACTATTGTGTAATAAGATATATACACGAAGTACATTTTGCAATTCATGAGTGGCATAGATGTGTTACAATAACACTATGGCGGTATGTGTTTGTAATGTTTTACAAAATCCTTCTCTTTACCTATTCTTGTTATTATTTGAAAATTAAATAAAAATACTTCGACATATATAACTTAGAGATGTCACTAAAAGTTAGTTCAATGGATAAAATATGATAAATTTGGCTTGAGAAAACTATTACTTAGTAAGTGTTAATCCTAATAACCGTTACAGAACCACCGTCTGGAATATCAATGTTATTTATAGTCACTTACATTTCCGTTGAGTATTAGAGTAGTCCGATTGTTATCAGCACAAAATATAAAAACCTTTGACATTTTAATGTGTCCCGCAAGGCTACCATACAGTTGCTTGTCTAGACTGTGTCTTTCAAACACACATATGTGACACTGCAGTCAAGACACGGGAATTTATCAACATTCATATTGATGTAGTCCAGATTTTTGTTACATTTTTAAGCTTTTCAATTTTATTTAGATATATTTTGTATACACATTTTTTTATAGTAATGTTTGTACAAGGGTGTATGGGATATGTTTCTTGTAACCCCTAGTAGTAAAATGCCATTCTTCGTCAGGTTGGTAGTTATACACTATTCTTTAAATGTCGTATAAAACTTATACACTACTCACTTTCTGAATGTTTTTAACATTTACAAGTGGGGTGACCTGTTTAATTTCTGAATACCGACTTCTTTTTTTGTGATAGAACACAACTTTTCGAATCGTTACTTTCGTTTCTAAACACCCTTATAGATATAATGTTTTTACATTTCCTCCCTAGAGGTGATTTAAGAAATGTATTTCATAGTCAACACATAGTTTATAAAGATATTATTTCATATCGGTGGAACTGAGTGCCTGTTACTGAATATGAGCGTTTAAAACGGTTGTTAAAACAAACTCTGAAGAGTTTGGTTAATTTCAGGAAATAACAGCAACATTTGTCTTTCTTCTCGTTTGTTCACAGAATTGCTGACCCACGTCATCTCGCGGTTGTTAAATACGATATGCTTATTTACTTAACGCCTCTGCTCCGGAGGGACTGTTATTATCCGCTCTATGTAACTGTTGTAAAGGAAGAGCCTTATCTCCGCCCAGATCGCTTCCCTGGTCCAGCAGATAAACTTCAGAGAACCCCCGTACCTTCTGTCCAAAGAGAACAGCAAAAGTTCACAGCGGTAACTGAGGCGCGTGTACCATGTGTATAAATACAATATGACCGGTCTCCAATGCCCGAGAGTGGAAACTCGGCAAGCTGGTAGCGTTTGTAAACTATCTCACATTCATAACTACATGCTAGAGAAATAACTTGATTTCTGGCCTGTGATATTCTATAGCGGAAACCATATAACTTGAAATATTTCCCCCGCCGCTGACAGCAGCTCTAGAATTCAACGGACCGTGCCAATCTGTCTGACGGGAAGGAAAGGAACACCACAGGACGCCGAACCTTTTTCCTGGCTCTTATTTTTATAACTGTATTGAAGGTGTTTGTGAGAAGCATAACAAACTCTACAAATCGTCTGTATAGTAAATATCTGGATGACCAATAAGGACTCTATCAGACTGCGAGGTGCAAGTACTCTTAGCTTTTTCCTCATTTGTCTAAACAAAAAATAACCGATAGATTTAGTTTGAGGTATTGCAACTGAAATGTCCCTGTTAACTTTGACTGAATGTAAGTTCCGGCTCTAAGAGTAAAATCCCTCGGGAGTTTAGTTTTCTTGACATGTAGTTCCCGTTAAGAACCGATTACTTTTAAGTTAGTAGGTAATATAGGCCTTCATCAAGACCAAAGAGGTGTCCGGCCCGAGTTGTTAAATCCCGCATCAGAGCCACCTGGAGGGAACGCATCTGAAAAAGAACCGAGTCAGGTTTCTTTATTCTGAGAGGAGATTTGTTTCTATCAGCCCACCAGGAAGTTCCCGGCACTGACTGAACTGTCTGGGGAATATCACATAACTTTTTTCTGTTCTCTGTTTTACACTCCATGGATTTAATCTGTACCAACCTGTGTTTGCACCTCAGACATAAATACCTATACTTCATATGAGATATACTAAAGCTACACTTGTTCTCAAGTGTTTCGTTGGGAAGAAAATTCTGACTGTTCTAACCTTGTTATCAACAATGGATTCACGTAACTGGACATGCCTTTGGGTACTGTTTGTTCTCGTCTGTATGAGGGTCAGTGCTGGTGAGTTATTTAATTTGTATAATAGTATTTATATAATCCATACACTCTGTCGAATCAAATAATCCAATCTGCCGCTCTCCCCATACAGGTTGCATGATAAACGGGTTCATCTATCACACTGAGTTTACCACGATTGTATTAAACCGTGGATGGTCCAATTAAGTCACAGTGCAAATCCGTAAGAAGCTATAACATGAAATGCAACAGAAACGTTGAATTTTTGTATATTGATGTTCGTATTTTAAAATTTTCTCTCGTCTGTATTTAAAAAAAAATGTTGTAACGTTATTCGACGTCATTATCGTGTAGCATGTACATATGTTATTGCCTATATGACTGTTTTTCGATCATGGAGCCTATTAAACCGTTCTGCGTGTTCATCAAAAATATTATCAACGACACTAAAATATGGAGGTTAAAAAGCATTAACAGAAAACTCCACCCATATAATTTGTAACATAATGCTGCTTTTTACGGAAACTTTGTAATTATGACATGTAGCTAGGGGTATGTTCGTATGTTAAAACGCAGATAGATGTTTGTATACACACCAGATGGCCTTGACGTATGTGTGTATGTTGTGGGTGGAGAGTGGATTAGCTCACCATCGTCAGACCTCATTCTACCTTGAATGAAGGATGCGCTCAAGTGCAGTTTACAGTAAATAATACGTTTACAGTGCGCATCGCTAATCTTTAGTATGTGCTCTAAAGTTGTTTATAGAAAACAAAATGTTTAGCCTACACGTAAAGGTAGCCAAAAAGCTACAGACGTCTGTTTGACATGGTCTTCATTAGCGGTTATAACATTCCGTAATCAACAAAACCATCTCAGGGTTTGTGAATTACTAGCTGTCCTATTTTATATTTTTGACAAGAACCACAAGTTTCTATGCCGGTCTAGTTGGCCACCACAAGGAGAGGATTTATGTCCTGTGTAATATAATATAAATAGATTGTGTAGGTTGAGTTGTTTCATAAACTGGTAGCAAAAATGGCTTTCCCGCCAATATTACTCCCTATTATATCTGAACCTGTAAAACTTCTTCTTTAGGCTCTCTTAAGAAAACGGCCAATAAGTTTGTATATATGACATCATGGTCAAGTAGACTAATTTACTTTCTTCTGATATACGTTTTTGTTACATAGCGTTATAAGTGTCTTAAAGAATAATCCCAGGCTGGAAGTAACTGCGCGGAGATTAATACTGCTGATTTCATATGCGACCTTACATAAAATGCACTGGTACAACATTTGTCCGGCTTTCATTCACCGTTTGCTTGATTGCTATGACATAGTAGAGGGTCCAGTTATTGCATTAGTACATTGTATCTATGGACCAAGTACATGAGTAGAAAGTCTGACGAAAAGTAGCCCCGAGAACACCCATATTGTGTTAGGTTTCGGACACATTTTAAATCAACACACAAATCACCATGAGTGAAGGATTGAGTTCGAAGGTGTTATGTTCTTTGGAATTCTTGGAATCGTTCCAAATCTTCAAAAAGGTTTAGGTGTTTAGTGACAGGTTAGTCAAGTATCAGCTAGTTCTGGTACAAGTTCTTCTTTGATTAAATCCCACTGTTGGTATCGGCCCAGTGGTAGGCCTAATGGGCTTCTCCTTGGAGCAGTGGGCTTGCTCGTCTAAGGTTAGACAAGTCTGAAAACAACACTAAAACATAAATTCATGTTGTATTGCGTTTGGGAGTCACAATGCAAATTACCCACAATAAAACACATGTGCATCAATCCATTTGTATTAAGTCAAACTGTTCACCTATACATACCAATGCTATATTCCGAACTGAGATACAATTAGATCATTAGTTTATTTCTGGCAGGCGTAAAAGCTTTTCATCAGCTTGTCTAGTCAGATAAAGTTCAAGCTATTATTTTAAACTTTTTATATTTGAATCTAACAGCCAACAATGGCGTATATAGGATGGCTGATATTTTGACCAGATATTATTTAAATGCCTCCGTAGTTCCCCATCGTGTACATTATTAATACAATTTTCTTGTCACTTCTTTATATATGAGATCATTGTAATCAATGTTGACGGGAGTGTTGCTTATAAGCTCAAGAACAATGCAGGATATCCCAGTCAACTTCACATTCAAATAAATATCGACTCAATCGTGAGAAAAAACGGTCCACAAAGATTGAGCACCATAATTTACTTTAATATTCAGCCATAAAACTGCATTTTTTCTTATGTAATGATTATTGTTCCGCCGGATGTGACAAATCAACAAACACTTATTGTGTTGACGGAGACACATGTAGTCCGAGTTTCAAAGGATCTTTCTCAATTTTGCATTCATTACTGGTATTTGTGTAACAATCAGCGGAAATGCATCATTAACTGGTGACATTTCGCACAATATTATTTTATATGTCGTTCATTTGGCAAATGTTGTTTATGAAAACAGTGTTAAGTGGTAGGTTGAATGGTGACGTTGACATTTGATATTCTCAGCTTAATGTGGACGAGTCGGAAACTCTTCTAGATGTTATCGGTTATGAATGAGACGTTTTGGCACTCAATCAAATGAACCCAATGACGTGTGCTATGAACACTTATAAAACAAACTATTGAGTTAGTAATGAATGTACACTGACGTAACGATTCAGCAATAGATGTTCCCAGCTTTATAACGGAAATACATTTCTCTGATGATCGCCGTCCAGTAGAATTCATACATACTTGATAATCTTACCATTTGTCACAGTTCTGAAATTAAAACAGAACTCATAGGACTGTGAATATTTGGGCGCAATGATGTTTTTATCGAACAAAAGCTATGTAGTTATTTTAATCTGACAAAATGGAAATTTGAGTTGACCTTGTATTCATTTGCACTTCCGCGATGCAAGATTGCTACATATAATGCTTTATTCCGAGCTTCTTTACAATAAAACGGCAAGTCGCTGACAGAACAACATCAACCACCCACATTCCAAAATATAGTCTATTCTACTTCCTATGTGGAGACATTGACTCTAAGATACACTCGAGCTACCTTACTTTGCACTTTTTTATTTGTTGGTCTGTGGCATATCTCTCCCCAAACATTGGCGGAAATTAATACGCGATGGCCATGCATAGCGTACAACAGTTGCTTTAGTCTCGTCCACTATAGAAACTCTCGCGAGAATACGATTGCAACCAAACAGTGATAGATATAATTCGATCCTTATTCTATCTACGGTCCGCGGAGCCCGAGTTTCATAAATTTGATATTGTGTATCGAATCTGTATATATTTTCACTTTGCTTCAAAAAACATTCAACAAGCGCCCATTGATAGACATATACGTGGGTCTGTATAAAGCCTTAATTTGATATTGCTTATACTTTAATACGATAAAAAGTACTCAAAACTAGTTTTTACTTCGAGTCAATTTCAAATTATTACTCCTGTCAATTAACGCAACATAATAACAGACACACTTTCAGTACATGCACAAGAAAGTCATTATTAAATCTCATGTTATGAATTTCTTGATGATTTTATTACAGAATACGTCTGCAGATGGGCGTCAAAGGCGTTAATACTGTTGCTGATTAGACAGGAGGTCGCTGCATTGCAAGTCGGCCAATGACGGCCATATTAGTTTGAAACTGTGCAGGCGATATTTTCAAGTTGTAAAATAAAACTGTTCATGCTAGTGGCTGTGTGTTGCTTGTTGAATTGTGTCAATGGACAGAAAGGGATCGGTCATAATGCGAGAAAGCTGTATCCCACACGTGAAGATATAAACCAAATAGATTATGGTCGATTACACTAAATTGACTCATTTATGGAAAAAGACAAGGTTTTATTTATATGAAAGTGACAAAATCGCGACCTTCTATCGTAACGGTGTTTTTCAATGCCGTTATTATTGCTTGGCTGTGTACTATTCGTTTTGTTATTAACATAAAGATAAATTCATAAATAAAACACCTCTCCAAATGTTTCATTAACAATTTCATGACAGCAAAATGATGTTTAGGAGGGGCCTATTTTAATTTTCAAAGGCAGAGGAAAAAGAACAAACAAAGAGAATACATTATTTGTGCATAAATCCAAACCAAAAAGTCCGTCCGACACAACTGTTTGCGAACGCTGTAAGTTGAAAACAAAATTTATCGATAAACTTTAAATTGTAAATGATGCTTCGTCCTGGTAAGACGATCAAGGGATTACATTGACCACATGTCTACATGTGTTAAAGGGTTCAAAAACAAATTTTAAAACTTTGAATAAAGCTTCCTCCGATAATTCCGTTAACACAATGACGGGATTGCAGTTCACCAAATATCACTGATGGTTTGCCATCCCTAGGGATCAGTCTAGTCACCAGAGACCACAACAACATGGCACCAATGTTTGCCAAGCCCTAACATATAAAGTCTATCGTCTCATAACTTTCATGAAAAAAATGTCATTTCTTCAAATTTTTACTTAAGTAGTGGGCATTAAAATTCGCGGCAAGGACATGCATTTCCATAGTGGGTATTTTGCTTGAATCAGCGATCCGTCTGGCTCCGTTGTAAGCAAAGTTGTCATATAATACGTTGGTACATTGGTAATAATAACATTCTGGATGGTTAACATACACGCCAGATGGTCTTAGTCTGTGTATATCGTGGGAGGAGAATAACCCAGCATGCTGCTATTCCATCCAATTTTGACTTCTATCCAATTCGATCAGAGTGAAAGCAGTACTATACGGTATCTCTATGTGTCCACAACAACTGTAAATATGGTTTATCCAATTGTACTATTTGGTTAACACAGATTTATTTAACCAACTATTGCCTGTGGTAAAGATACCCACCAAAACACTGTGTCTGTGTTTGTGTTACCATAACTGGATGAGTTTGTCAGCACCACCCAAGCACAATGTTTGTGTTACCATAACTGACTGAGTTTGTCAGCACCACCCAAGCACAATGTTTGTGTTACCATAACTGGCTGAGTTTGTCAGCACCACCCAAGCACAATGTTTGTGTTACCATAACTGGCTGAGTTTGTCAGCACCACCCAAGCAC
>JARFOD010156144.1:0-12233 GCA_031763545.1 Mopalia muscosa | reverse complement strand
TAGACATCATTCTAAGTATGCCACATTCTGCTTGATGAGCTAGACATCATACTAACATTGCCACTTTCTGCTTGATGAGCTAGACATTATTCTAAGTATGCCACATTCTGCTTGATGAGCTAGACATCATACTAACACTGCCACTTTCTGCTTGATGAACTAGACATCATTCTAAGTATGCCACATTCTGCTTGATGAGCTAGACATCATACTAACACTGCCACTTTATGGTTGATGAGCTAGACACCATACTAAGTCTACCACTTTCTGCTTGATGGGCTAGACATCATTCTAAGTATGCCACATTCTGCTTGATGAGCTAGATGTCATACTAAGTCTGCCACTTTCTGCTTGATGATCTAGATATCATTTTAAGTCTGCCACTCAATTGTTTGATGTGGGTGAGGTCATACTCAATGCCCTTGAACTTGTCAAAAAGCAGAAGAAACAAGTGATTGGGTCTTATGTTTAAAACAATCTCTCATTGCTTTTCTACAGTACAGTCTCTCCCTTTTGGGTCCTAGACAGTGCGTGGACCCCTGCCTTCCAATTCAGATTTTTTATTGAGATTTTAATGCTGCAGGACACTGTGATATCCCAGTGGGTGGAAGTAACCATTCCCAATATCAACGACAATACAAGTTCACCGGACAGGACAACCATTTGATGTAATACAAAGACATCACATACAGCCATCATGTTGCTTTGGGAGCACCAGGGCAACATTATATGTTCACTTCCAAACAGTTGTATGTGAAACATAACAAATACACTTTGTGTGACTCCATAGCCCGGACAACTCCACTGCACCAAAAACTCCCACCAACCAATCTTATATTTACTTACCTTCATTTCCCTGGACGTCCAAAAATCTCTTATCCAGTTTAAATCTGGGGTCATTACCAAACCTGGCCTGTAGGTCCATTAACTAGCAAAATAATACATATAATCAATAAAATGATAAATACACAGTTAATAGACAACTTCAAGATAGGACATAAACCTTGACACTTTATTGATTTACTGGTTGTCTGTAGAGATATTCACTCATGACTTGCTTCTTATTGCATGAATACGGGGATATCCTTCACTCTTAAATTCATTTCATACAGACCCCAAATGAAATCAATGTATGGGTTGTAAGCCAGCTTCTTCCCTGTGCCAAAACAAAGCAACCATACCTAGTTATCAGTGGTGTCACATTTTTCCACCAGGTTAAGATTGTTTGTTTGATTAGTGTTTTACGCCATGCTTTAGGGTATTTCACTTTTGTGACGGCCGTTTATTCCAACCATTATTGACACTAGCACAGCCAAAAGGTGAAGTTTTAATAATGTTGGGAAGTTAATCTTCCTCCAGTGCTTAGCAAAGACACCCCTGCTACTCCTGAAATAAACTGCCACAAAGTTAAGAGCCAGCTATTTATGAAAACTGGATGACCTAATGACTTTTGCCTAATGCAGGAAAAACTGTGCAACATAATAACAATATCAGTTTGGCCTGGATTGTCTCCCTTTCACCAGTGGGCAAGTGTTCAGCTACATATTTTTCAAATATTAAACCACATTGATAATTCATGGTTTCTCACCTTTTTACCGGCTTGTCCTTGGAACTGGGGTTTAATCTGAAACATTTCAGCATCCGAGTCCTGCTCATTACTGTCCTCATTTTGGGAATCCTCATCACTTGAATCCTCAGAGGAGCTCTCAAATAATTTATTTGTCTTTTCTGATATCTGGATAAAACAAGAGCAAACAATTTCAATATTATACAAAATTTACAAAATAAAATGATGATAAGTGTAAGTTTTGACACTTTCCAGTAATAAAATAAACACGACAACTGAGAAAATAATCCAGTATTAACAGATGATGGTCATTTTTAATTCTTTCTTAGAAAGTCAACTTAATTATTTTTATTCATAAGAAAGTATATATCAAAACCCTTGGAGCAAATTCCTAAAGAATTTCTTTACTGTGTTGTTTTTTTACAGCAGAAACTTATAATTAAGATGTCTGCTGAGAACTGTTACTATCAAAAAGGATTGTTGGGGTGTGATACACTGACCTTGATATTTGAAACATCCTTTTCAAGGTCATGTCCTTCTACTTGACCAACAGGCACGGAATCCTCATCATCAGACGAAAAGACGATCTTCTTGTTACCCTTCGGTGTGCTGTCCTACAAAACGAGTCCAACCTATTTATATTCTAATTTATCAGGTTTTATTTTCTTTCAGTACAACAATATTCCTCATTTTGTGTCCAAATAATTTGAAATTTTTAAACCAATTTAATTTATTTAATACAATGCCGTGGTTTATTTACACACCGAAAATACACAATCTTATTGAATTTTTCCTTTCTACAAAAAAGTTAAAGTAAGGAGTTTTCTTTTGTTTCTTGAGGGCAATTCTGGATAATTTAGGCAATTTCACTTTACATGCCAAGGATATAATGTTTAGTGATTGATAGATTCGTTGATCTTTAAAACCGTGTTAAAGGGTATTTTACTCATATTGATTGAGTGTCTTAGATAACACCAGTGTATTCCAACAAAAAATTGACACCAGCACAACGCGCGACTGCAGGAGCCACAAAGTGTGTTTTACGCATATACCTAAGAGTCGACCGATGGACTCCATCCTGTGAACTGTACATCGAAGTATGATTAGTAAGCACACTCTTTAACCACTAAGGCACTGGGTTTTCAACAGGCAAACTGTTGTATTTGTCCATTTAAGCTTTTCACTTACCACAGATTTTAAAGCGGCCTGTACAGCTGATTTCTGAGACATTGTTTCTCTCTGTCTTTGTCGTAATGAATCCAACCGTTTCTGATTATCGGATGTATGTTTCATCAAACACTCCTTTCCAAAAACCTTTTCAGAAGCTGCATCAGGTGTAAGTATTGTTTTTCCACTTTTCAAATCAATATCAGACTTAGGAGTTAAAGATTTCTTTGACGGATCTTTTCTTACAAGTTGACTATTGTAATCTGTTTTTTTAGGACAATTTGAGTTTTCTTGTGTACTGTTGTCTTTCTTTTTCACCTTGACCAAAGGAGTGTAATGATCAAAAGTCTTGCTCATGCTTCCTTCTTCAGATGTTGTATCATCTGCCTCTGAACTGCTGGATGATATATCCCCAGCGTCGGCCAAAAACCTTGTGGAGAGTTCATCCAAGGAGAGATAACTGTCACTAGAATCTCCACTGAGAGAGTTATCACTCTTCACATCTGATTTAATGGGGAGAGGAGTACTTGTCGACTGAATATGAAAATGTTTGGCAGCAGAATTTCGCAGACTGCCAGAGTCTTTCATAAAAGACTCATCAAACTTATCTTCCACTTTTATATTCCTACCAGCAGAAATGTTGGCTAAAGAATGAATTGGTTTATCATCTCTGGAACTTAGCTTATTGCAGTGGATTGCTGATAAATTTGGAGTTGAAATTTTCTTTGGTCTCTTATTTAGCCGTTGCCTACTATTTGACTTATTGTCTGAACTACCTGTACTTTCATTATCTGAGGACACAGGAATTTTACTTCGAATTTCAGAATTAAAATTTAATTCTGCATGTCTTTTGGGAATTTCATTACCTTTTGGAACTTTTTGAGCTAACTTTTCATAATCTTCTGAGTCATAATCACTTTCAGATTCATAAGTGTTGTTTCCCCAGTTATCAAAGTACATTCCCTCTGGACACAGACCACTGGAGTACTCATTCATTAAAACAGAGTTATCTACCTTTATTCTGCACTCTTTTGCTTTCACATTGAACATGTCAGATGAATGAAGAGGGAATTCTGTCCGAAATTTTTCCCCAATTTCAACCTCTGAGTCTGATGAAGAGTTGTAAAAACTTGCACTTTGATTTTGTGTTTGTTTAGAAGTTATTGGTTCTATCTTTGTTGGGTTGGGTTTATTATTTGAACTTAAAATGTCTGTTTTAACCGAATCAATCTGTTGCTTTGATGAAATTTCCATCTGAATGTCTGGTGTATTGGGCACAGCAGATGCACCCTGAAGCTGTTTAGTTCCTAAAAATGGAGGAGGTTTTTTCTTTTCTTTCTTCTTACCTTTTACTTTTTTGGTCTCTAATAAAGTTTGTGAATCTGCACCATTGTTAACACACTTCTCCAATATAACACTAGGTTTCTTTGCCGTGTTTTTAGAGTTTTCTGGTTTTATTTTTCGTCTTTGCGGTCTAGAGTCTGGATTGGATAGAGAGGACAAATTACTGCTATTCTTATCAAACGAACAACTGGAAGATTTGTCCCCTAAACTAGAGTTGAGTTTCGAGGATTCAATAATTTCATCGGTAGCTGCAGAGTCATCAGATTCTACTTCCCGTTCAAAGGCGTGTGAAACGTCCATCCCAGCTATTCTCTCCATTTTCTCTTTCAATGTTAGTCCTTTTGGAACTGGGTTAGTTCTAACGACTTCCAAACTGTCATCACTTTCAGAATTTTCATAACTGTGATGGTTGGTCAACTTCTGTCTTACAGCTTCCATAGCAACAGTAACACTTTCCTTCTGTTCTGGTTTGTCTTTTCTCTTAGGTTCAAAGTGTGGAAAATTTCCTTGAACTCGTTTCAAAATCTCAGAGTTTGAGTCCTCCATTTGCCATGTAAGTTTGTTGACACTCAAATTATCATTTTCAGACTCTTTTATCCTTTTCACGTTATGACAAAATTTAGAAGGATCCATCTTTGCTATCTGTAAACGAAATGGCGGAGGCAATTAATACATTGTCACAGCGTTAATAATAAAGATGTAAAACATCATTTAGTGTGCAATGGAAGCCCCCCAGATGGGTAAAACAATTTGTTTGATTGGGGTTTAATGTCTTACTAAAGGGTATTTCACTTATATGACGACGTGCCAGCCCAATGGGTGAAGGAAAACACCCTCGACACCACTGGCAACAAACAAAGACAGGACGGGACAAATAAAGGACAACAACAACAGGACGCAAGACAGACACCACAAACAGATCGGCTTCCTGTTCACCTTTAGCTCGGAGAGCACCATGGCAACATGAAGCCATTTCTTCTTCAAAAAAGTATTGTAATAGTTCCATATAAAACAATCCTATTTTCTAGAGAACCCCAAAAGAACCATCGTTCCTAATAACGTATAGTGTTTGACATGTACTGAACTCGAAAAAGGAAGCTTAATATAATACGGGAATTTTGAGTTATGATCTTACGAAACCAATGCGACATTTCCTCTCATAGCAACATAGTCAATTGTCTCTGTCTACAATTTTCAACATGGGCAGTGTTGAAAATTAAAAGAATAAAACTTTAAATAAAATAAAGAAATATGCACGTTTAACTTTGGTGTGAATCCGATATTATTTTCTCAAAGAAACACATTTTTAAAACTATATTTATCTGTAAACCGACATAACACAACTCGAGATTAAGACTATTCAGAAACTTGTCTCAATGATCATGAAATGAATCGTCGATTTTAATTAATCTATACAACTCTTTGCCAAGGTGATTAGTTTTTAGAAATATCTGTAAACTGATAATATTACCCCCAATCAGAGGTCATATAGGTATTACTCTATGTATGTGTAAAGTGTACATGCGGCAGTAAATGGTCATCCCACTAAAATATATACACGATTTTGAAGCACCAATCATAACCGACAATTTGATGCCTGATACAAAACGCTTCATAACTCAATTCATCAATGCAATACCTTGGTAGATGTTCGTGTTCTTTGAGCTAATCAGCCAAACTCAATAAAACAATATACGGTTGTGAAATCGGCATTATCCTCATTTTCCCTATTAAACTTGATAGCCGTTCGTGTTCTATAATCACTGAAACTTAATAAAAGTTTGTTTTTTTTTAAATACGGATGTGAAACGGACGACGTCGGCTGTTTGACAACTAATTGTCATGTTATACTTACAAAAAAGTCTATTAGATTTTAAGTGTTTTTATTCAAAACATAACCCTTAAACTGAAGTGGCTGCCTCCGAGCAGGATCATATAGTTATATTTATGATTATTTATTTGTTTGTTTGTTTGATTGCGGTTTAACGTTGTACTCGAGGGTATTTCACTTATATGACGACGGGTTGTCCACTTCTTATACCTCGTAAAAAACACCCCGCAATTGCCGGAGCCACATCTTGTGACTCACTCATATACCTGAGGGTCGACAGTAACGAACATTTCAATGAAATTGGCCACATTGTTTCAAATTCTGTCAGGAATAAACTTACAACAGAGAAGACATTTATAATTTCAAAGAATTGTACATGTTTATATTTTTACAGATAAGTAGATTGTTATTATATCGGTATAATAGTATCTTTGAAAAAAAAACTGATCTGCGCATTAACGAACATTTCAAAGTTTTCGCTTTTGAAGAGCTTGTAAATGATGTATTTGCCTTATCCTGTAAAACGTTTGTTTGGTCCAATAAAATGTACACCGGTTCATGTTATTAACCAAAGAAACAATAACATTACCAAGCAACTAGCCCCCAAATCACGTCGACATCAGTTAATTACCTTGAATAATGTGAATTGGTTATGTTTTTTACAATTAGGAGTGTCGCACTTACCCTAGTCGCCTGGATGCTCTCGAGCAGGCGGTCATCGAGGGAAGACGGGAAAATAAGGAACTGGTGGAGATGAACGATAAAGCGGGTACCAGCAGTGAAACAGTCAAGGTAAAGAGAAAACAAGCCAACAAAATAAACATACAGAAAAAAAGAAAAGGAAAAGCATGTATAGCGAATAACCGTCGAGTCGGCCTATAACATGCACCTAGCTGTTCAACGCAGACTGTAACTTTGAGATAAAACCGCGCCAAAACATTTTCAATATAGGAAGTCACGTGGTGGATCTCTTTTCTTAGCCACAGTTACGGACACAATTTCAACTGCTTAATAATATGTAAATGTGTGATGTGATTCAACTTAAAATGGAATACATTTTTTATTTAAATCATGAATTAATTTATTAGTTACATTAAAAAAGAAGTGCATATAGATCTACAGCTGTTTGACGTCTTAGCAAAGTCCCGGTGTATTTATACAGTTGTCATTTGCCTGACGACGACAACACGATTTACTGTTATCTACCTAATATCACTACGCAAGATGGTCCTGGTTTTTAACCAAGTGGTCTGAACACTTTGTTATAGAGGTAAGATGGCGACGACTTTAATCAATTGGGAATTTTCATGGACACAAGAAATAAAATTTCCTAATTTAGGTTCCTAATTAGCGAGAGATATTATACCATCAAATACACTTCATATATCTTATATGTAAAATGGCGATATTTTCTCTTCACAGAGACAACTTCTTACTACTGAGAGAGAGCTTTATAAAGAAAAGAAATCACGTGACCAGCTTCTCAATCAAACCAAAAAAGAAGTTGAACGACGCCTAGAACCGGCTGAGCGATACGAAAGACGGGTAAGTTACCATAGGAACGATAGACAGAAGATGACTTACGTCAATGAAGTTAGACCGTCTAACTTTATTAACATAGATAACTTCTGTTACTTGTATGGAAACCGAGATGGATAAAATCGCTATGTCACAAATAGAATGGTAGTGAGGGAGCGATGAAATGGGGCAAAATAAAGACACGAGAGCCAAATGATTGATTTAATCAGTTCTTTAACTGGAAATGAAGACACTGCTCCATTCCATATCTTTTTTCTTCTATTTTGTCTTTTTTAAATAGACTCCATATGTTATTATTGTTTTCAGGGAAGACAGGCGTTGAATGCGGATGCTTACAATGGTGAGTATGTTTGGACATTTTTGACATCATTTATGCGACTCTTGTATCAGCTAATGTGATTTATCCAACAGACAAAAGTGTATACTTACCCGGGACGGATATCATTTATTCCTATGGATATATATGTTTGCGTGATTGGGATTTGCTGTAGGCGCTATACTTAAGGTTATTTAACTCATATCACCGTTGACGGTGTGCCGGCCAAATGGGTGAAGGAAACCACACTTGACACCATTGTCAACAAAAGAAGGGAACACAGGACCCAATGCAGGGTAATCACTGGACATAATACGAGGGCATCGCAAACAGATCGGCTTCGTGTTGACCCTAAGCTTCGAGAGCAACAGGGAATCAGGAAGTTCCCTTCCAGTTAATCGTGCTCATATACGCGGGCAGTTAGGGGAAGGTTCATGTTGCCCTGGGGCTTTCAAAGGTGATGAGCAACAAGAAACATATCTGGTTGTGGTGTTTTTGTGATGTTTCATTGTGGTTATACTGTCATGTGATTGTTTGCTGCCAGTATCGCCTGAGTCGCTTCCTTCACCCTTGGCTGAAACTATCACCCGAATCAGATCAACAAATAAACAAACCCATGGCGGTAAAATACAATTATCTACTGATTTGTTTCTATGTACATCACTAGTTTTGTCTTTTAACTTTGGAATTCAAGAGGTATTGTTTTGCTATGGTGATTTCAGAAGCGAAGTCTGTAAGATGTCAAAGCCAAATCCAACGACAACAGAGAATTCTAAACTACGAAGACGCCTTTGAGAAGATAAAGGATTCAGTGAAAGTGTCAGACATAAACGTATGAATGTATTTAATTGTCTTTAAACTGTACACTGAAAAACAAATTATCAATACTTCAAGAAAAAATTTCAGGAATATTTCTTAAATAAAGCACTAGCCGGAATCTTCCATAACTTCCAAGGAATAAGAAAAGGAATTTCTCTCTGGGACAAGGATTATTCCTAATATATTGATGGATTATCTTAACTGGTTACGCAAGACTCCACACAAGTTAAGGAAAATTCCACTCTAAAGGCATTATGGAATAGTTTCCATATCTTTATTAAGGAAGTTTTTTTTAAAGTGTAGTGTTTTTAATGGTTGTTCATTAAAGTCCCTTGGTTTTGTCATTACATTTGGCCATATTAAATTAGGTCATAGAGCGTGAACAGCCATTCGGCCTTATATCGCATGGTATCCCGCACTTATAATAGATATAACGACAACATGTTTTCGGATGATTTGTCTTTGGAAATAATAACGGTACAAGATGGACTTTCTATCTGATAGAAGGGTACACTTTCTTGAATCAGTTAACATGATTGATAAGTTGTCTCCCCTGTTTTATTCCAGGACGTGGGTGTTCATTTTCGTGAATCAGTTAACAGGATTGATAAGTTGTCTCCCCTGTTTTATTCCAGGACGTGGGTGTTCATTTTCGTGAATCAGTTAACATGATTGATAAGTTGTCTCCCCTGTTTTATTCCAGGATGTGGGTGTTCATTTTCGTGAATCAGTTAACACGATTCTTAAGTTTTTTTCACTGTATTATTACAGGACGTGGTGTTCCGCGTGGCCAATCAGGACAACACGAGAGAGCAGCTACAGGCCCAGGAGAAGGAGTTCCTGGTCACCCGGAGAAAAATGGCAGCAGAGCTGGACAAACTGCAGGAGACCTACAACCTGCTTAAATACGAGGGATATTCACAGGAGTAAGTTTATTTATTATACCCTTTATAGATGCAAGATTTCCACCTAACGTGTACTTTAACGTTGTAACAACACAAATCGACTACGTGGTGACTTATAATTGTAAATTCGTGGCGTTTTGTACAGAATAATAACAATGTTGTCAAAACGTTACATGATACACAGTCTGGGAACAAGACTGGCACGTTAATATACAAATTCCGTTGCAGCAACGTAACACAATCAAAGTACACCCAAAATAAAATGTGGTGAGCAACAAGAAACATATCTGGTTGTGGTGTTTCCTGGGAGGTTACGTCTTTTGTCATCAGGTTTCGAATGACGTTCTTCTATTCCAGGCAACATTTAGAATAGCGTCGTTCTGTTCCGAACTCACCGGGTCGCAGTTGTCATAGAAAATTTAATAACACTGCTTTGATATACGAATTTATTATTTATATAAATAATAAAGGAATATTGCACAGAGAAGTTTCAATATTGCTTTCGTGAATGGTTAAAAGGATAACCCACGAGACACACAATGTTGAGTGGGTTATCTCTTCCACTAGTCACCCAGCCAATATTAATGATATTAAAATTCACTCTGTAGTAGCACCCCTCCAGGTTTTGTAGCAATCTTTAAGATAATGTGTATAAATGTATTGTTTCAGAGGTGAGAAGTTGTTGGAGGACATGAAGAGTTACAGTGAGAAATTAGACAGGAAAAAGTTCAGACTGAAGAAAAAGCTAGAGGACCAGGAGAGAATCGTGGTGAACATCCAGTTGGCCGTGGGGACACTATATCAGAAACTCTGGAGCGTCAAATTAAAACCGGTAAGTTTACATCTCTGTGAATGTACGTCAGTGGCAGATGCTATCTGTATGGATGAAGAATTTAGGTGGGGATGAGTCAACTCGGTTTATTCCAATGGAAGACGCGTGTATTGGATAAAGAAATTAAGTGGGGAGATCTAGACAATGGCGGACGCGGTGTATGTGGATTTTGAAATTAGGTGGGAAGAAAATGGGTCGGCTGGTTTATGTCAATGGCAGACGCGGTGTATTAGTTAAAAAAAAAATAGGTGGGGAGAAGATGGGTCGACTCTGTTGATGCCAATGGCAGACGCATTGTATTGAATGTAGAAATTTGGTGGGGAAAAGATGGGTCGACTCGGTTGATGCCAATGGCAGACGTGATGTATTGGATGTAGAAATTAGGAAGGCGGGAAGATGGGTCGGTTTATGGCAGTGGCATTTGCGATCTATGTGGATGTAGAAATTAGGTGAGGAAAGATGGGTCGGTTTATGCAAGTGGAATTCGCGATCTATGTTGATGGAAAATAAGTTGGACGAAAGATGTTTGTGTTTATGTCAGTGTCAGAAACTATATAAATGTAGAAATGAGATAGCTTATTGGGCAGATTTGTGTCAGCAGCACAGCCAAAGTGATGGAGGAATTAAATGTGTGTTATAAGCAACAAAATATGTTTGCTGAAGTCATTCCAAAGTCGTTCTGTTGCTACTTTATGCTTCCAGCTTTAGTAAAATGGTAGAGAATTGTATTTTCCGATCAATGCGGCTTCATCTTTATCTGTGCCAAAGGGTCATATTTTGTTAGTGTCACATCTTTAATTGACCGTCGTGTTACCTTCCGTTTTCAGCCGTTCCACAATTACAGTCGAGCAGATCCGGTGGAAGATCTGCAAAATTGTGAGCGGAAGATTAATCAGCTCACAAAAGAAATTGGTAAAGAAAGAGGAGAGAACGCCGATTCAAGACTTAAATCAGTCAAGGTAAGTCCACTTACCCATTGCCTGATGGCATAAGGATCTATTACCATAACCAATCTTGTTAAAACTGTTAATTCTATGTTTATTTTTTCAAAAATGTTTCAATTTGGATATAACCTCCAAATAACGTTGTCACACAGTGGTAGCCAGTGGCTTCCTGAACTGAACCTGCTTCCATTTACCGTTCACCGGATCGAGTCCGTCCGTCGACCAATTAGGTATATGAGCGAGTCACTTGTTGTGGCTCCCGCAATAGTCGGGGTGGAATTACGAGGTTTTCTCTCGGCTTTCCGCCGTAATAAGGCTGTGTACAGTGTGAAGTGAACAATTTGTCGTCATATAAGTGAAATACCCTGGAGTACGACGTTAAACACCAATCAAACAAACCAAATAACGTTAACTACCAAAAAACCCGGTCGACTGTGATCACCTAAATCTTGGTACCTTCATGAGACAACCACAACAACGATGGTACCATCATTGTATTGCATGATCTCTGCGAACGACTGACCGCTAAGCTTGTGGGGCATGAGATACGTACATACAATTATAAGGATGAAATTTTACAGTTCCAGGAATATATGGAGGGTCGTTTGCCGTCAGATAACATGAAGATCAAACTGATTGCTGAGGAAGACGATGATGGTAGGTGTAGACATCTATATTCTTGGGTGGATATCTGGGGGATTTACCCATTATTTTAACTAATTGTCTGGCACATTTATGCTATTGCTATTGTTTGTTTTTTTTGTTTAAACGAGATTGTTGAATGGTTAAACTGCGTTGATGTTCGTGAATTGCCGGCTTTCCAAGGCAAAGGTTTTAAATGCAAAAGACCGGACTTAGACATTTTTCCTCTTGCTTCAATTCGCAAGGAATACGAGGCAAACATTTTATTGGACTATTGTAGAAACAATCAGCCAATCAGAAAGGCGTTTACGAGTCGTGTCTGTGTAC
>JARFOD010156133.1:0-12233 GCA_031763545.1 Mopalia muscosa | reverse complement strand
AATCTATGTAATATAGTAGTTCGTGGTTGATTTAATGCTGATGGACAGGAAGGACTGATCCAGAGTTGATTACACTACATTTAACAATAATACAGTTCATCGCTTATTTTGTCACAGCTTTGATCTCTAATTGCAAATTTATGCAAATGTTTTATGCAATGTGTAAAAAGGAGTAAGTGTTTAGCAAATATATGTTAAAGTCTATGTATTGTCCCGCCTGATAACCGATAGACCCATTATATATTATGTAAATAAGACAAATATCTGTGGTTAGACTGTTTTTATTCCGTACAACATTTGTGTTTTATTTGGCAAACTTAGATTAGGTGGTAAATTAGAACGGAAAACCCACGACCTTCCGTTGGTCGCTGTCAAACCAACCTGCATACGGTCCCCGGGAATCGAACCCGCGACCCCAGAGGTGAGAGGGATATATGGACCAGAAGTATGCATATCGTACACTCTGGACCTCTCCGTCACGGATGCCCCTTGAATTTTTTTAGAAAAAACGCGAAAATGTTGTGCGACCGTGTCTCGTTAAAGAGATTAAATAGATACAGGGTTAAATATACACAGGGAATAAAATCAATGTAGTTCTTCAGTTAATAAATTAATACCACAAGAATGTTTTCAAATATTAAAAGTCATTAAACACGTCCTGAATATTTTGCTGGACCAACAATGTAAAGGAAGCTCATGGGATTTGCGCAAAGACACTGCGTACATCAATTGAGCTCATTTTTGAGCAAGTGGCTTCTATACAATGCTAAGTTGAGTGATAGCCGTAGGCAAGGTAAAACAATTTCACAATTTTATCGAGAGCAACTTTGCAAAAACGATAACAAAAAATACGGTGGGTGCTAAGGGGCATGTTATATTACCCACAAAGTGCAGGAGTATATCGTCTAAAATTATTCTCGTTTACTTTAATAATTCATTGGTTTTGGAGAACAATTACCTCACAAAAACAGAACGGCCAAATTCCCCCAAGGGAGCTGAGAAGCGAGTGTAACAATGTTGGCTTAATGTTAGTTGAAATTCCCTCGTTTAAAATACAATAACTCAAAGGGACGATGTCGCCTTGGGTTAGTTCAGACAATAGTGCTGCTGTGATGCAAGAGATAACGACCTAAAATGAAGATCTATTACAAGGAGCTGTATATCAAAGAATGGAAATGTTAACAAAGACTGGAATTTAACGACATGCCTTGGACAGAAGAAAAACTCACTAATTTCTGGGGCCGGCGGCCGTAACTCAGTAGTTACTCTGTTGGACAGAGGGTCCTCCGTCAGCATAATTTGTTCGTGTTATACCCGAGTTATCTCCCTTATATGACAGTGGTGCCACTATTAAAGAGGGATGAAACTATACAGATGCCCACAAGTCTCTGGTTACTTTCGAACCTACCAATATTACCGAATATCGCCCAAGGTAGACTCAAGAACAACATTCGGTATATAAAGCAATATCCCAGTTTTGTTTATTGAATAAATTGTGCTTAACACCGTGCTAAAGCCCATTTCCCTTATAATTGTCACATGATAACAACAGTTAGATGGGAAGTGTTTTGCTCTGTTGGAAAATTTAAATTCCTTCTGTACTAGGTTAGAACAGAATGATCTATCAGAATACACTAACCTTAGCTAAATTTTTCATCTTTATGTGAATACAATTGTAAACAGGTGCGACCAACAGGTTTTATCCTTCATTTCTATCATAGAACGGAACATTTCGAAGGGGTATTTTTTAACGTTTCATTGGATTATGGGTTGTAGTTAAAGAAATTTTACCTTTATTAAGAATTCTATTTGTCTTGCATTGGTTGTAACTGGGAAGAAATAGCACAAAACTGTCCCAATCTCATCAGTCCAGACAAACATTTATATACAGATATAATTGTTTTGTTTTTCTGTCGATTATTTTAAACCCGGATGATAAGTAGAATATTTCCCTGTGATATAACCTGATTAACTTCCGCAGCCAGTGTGTCAAATTCTCCGACACGCGTACCTCATCAGGACTAGGATATAATGACACTTGCAAAATATGTGAAGTGCTTCTATAAATGTAAACATAGGTTATTAACTTATTTCTAAGATAAATCAATATGAACTTGTATTATTTATGACTACCTGTGACCTTTTCTTGTTAAGAATTGGCATTGACATTAGCGTTAAGAAACAACAATATATATATATAGTTACAATTTCCGATAGTTATCCTGCTTGATTTTCGTTTCAAACTTTGCTTTCTCTGCTTCCGACACACAGTTTGTCTGTCTGTCTGAGTTTCCAATCCCGTGTATGTGGCAGTACGGTATATTGGTGTTGCAGATTGTACTGTATGAGATTACTTGTATATTTTACAATTCTTTAACAAACCGCTGTCTTGAAAGACTTGAAACTTTATATATAAAGTTAATACATTGGCGAAACTTTCAGAATAGATATATATATCTATTCTGAAGGTTTCGCGAGGGTTCGATTTTCGCCTAATTCGAGATTGAAGGCGTATTCAATAGTATTTTCCTTATTCGACGACTTTGCATTTGGCAAAAATGGCGACGATCGTTTGACCTCCGAGGTGATGCACGCATTTGAGGACTATCGAGTGTCCTTTCATACAGATATGTGATGGGCACACAGGCGCGGCTGTGAAACACATAAGCGATCGTATTCTTGCCAACTCTCGTAGGCTATGCCAGGCCATCGCGCATTCATTTCCGCCAATATTTGGGGCGACATATGCCACAACCCAGCACATAAAAGAAGTGCAAACCAAGATAGCCCGGGTGTGTCCTAGAGTCAATGTCTCGACGTAGGAAGTAGAATTGATTTTATTTTAGAATGACACATAGGCTGGTCACCGACGCTGGTCCATTGTTGGTTGGTTGGTTGGTTGTTCAATTCGGATGGCGCATGCAGCCTCCGTATTTTGGTGGTCTATGCGCGCCATTCTGGTCCATTGTAAAATTGTATTTTCTCTCTTATGTCTATGTACAACCCCCTTCTGTGTTTCTTATCACCGTTTATATCTTATTTTGTTCAGCAGTATTTATCCTTGCCGATAAATTCGCGGTTGTTGGCCATATAAAAAATTGAAGTGTCACTGACATTTTTGTAAATAATTGAAACACAAGACCCTGAGGTGAAATATTTAGATAAAATACAATAAAACCGTCTAGGCAGCTCCAAGGTAATGTCATTTTCCTCTCTCTCAGATATGAAAGTTTTGAATTATGAATGACTTTTGTCAAAACCAGTTGCAACAAAATCTTTGTATAGATTTCTTTTATGAAAAGTTATACTCTACAGCAAAAAAATGTAAAAAAATTTTTTTTTTTTAAATTCAAATGTTTGAAATGAAGTAATCACAGGAGGGTCGTGATTGACCTTTGACATTGTATTCTTGTATGGAGCTTCACCTCCTCCCCATTATATATGTGGCTAATTATAACCGGAGCAAGCTCCTTGGGTTTCCAGTTGTACTCAAATGCATTAATCCTTTATTTATTTCTTATAGTCATACTGGTCCGAAATTAGATAAATCAATTACTTTTCTTTGAATTATGTTCTTGATTACAGTTTTTTGAAAAACTATTGTTCCATATAGACAAACTGAACACTATATTTGTCAATGTAGACAAGTTAACATTTGAACCAAAAAAGTCAAAAACCTTCAATAAGAAAGTTAGATTGAAAAAAATTGTCACAACTTTTTAATATTAGGAGTATACGTTTGTCTTTCCTTGTGTAGTGAACATGGAAGCGTTGTTTTCACCGAGTCGATTTGTCGATTGATTAATTACTTAATTGATTGACTGACTGATTGATTAATTGTTTGATTTGTTGCTCCGTGGGCTAATTGATTCTTGGATTGATCCGTGACAATCTCAACTCACAGAGACATACAGTCTCAAAGCAGGTGTTAATAAGCTCTACGATATTTTCTTGTCAGATTAGATTCATTGACGTTGCGCACTGCGGGTTTCGCGAAAGTCACTGTCTCAATTGTCCAATAAAAGTACAGATTACATGATGGTTGAGCTAAAGGGCTTAAGAGAGCATCTCAGTGATTGGTCTTCCAATCAACGCCATTAGTATAAAATGTTAAAACACTTACTAAAATATAAGAGGGGGCATGATTGGTTCATTTTATATTTAACTAAAGTCGCGATTAGCTTAATCACCTATCTTTATGGCGCCTATAATTCATCCTAATGGAGCCGCCATTCAACTAAAACACCACCAAATATCAATACTGGGAACGTAATATACAGAATTGGCGTTAAGCAAAAAAATGTTAAACACAGTACGAGTTATGAATAATTTTTGGGTAGCCTGCATTTACTGCTGGCGATTCGGTGCCTAACTCTGAGGGTCATGGGTTCGATTCCCGGACGGGTTTCAACGTAAAAAAATTTCTGAACAGGTATATGTTCTAACTAAGAAAGTGCCATTCCAAAAATAACGAAAATACTGAGAATCTTATATAGTTGAAAAATAAAGCTATATGCGCATAGTGGTTACTGTTTACAGTTAGAAAGTAACTGAAAGATGTTTTCCTTTGTTAGAGCAAAAATTAAATAAGGAAATCATATGAATGTCCTTACCTATGACAAAATCGAAAACACCTGCCGATTGTGGCATCGTGAAGAACTTCTGATGAATTTACAAGATTCGCAAAACCATTGGCTTCCTATAAATATAAGTTATAAACGTATGATATTATTAAGCCGGACGAAATAGCCCGTGAGCCGAATGATAAAACCTATATTCTGTTAGGTAACGTGGTCACTACAAGATTACGCCAGATTGTTCACAATAACGCGTGACATTTTTAGCGATATGTAGGCCTAATCTAATCTCCCACACGTGTTGTGTTTTTTAGCAGAGTAAACAACCGCAAAGGCAACAAAGAATAGGTCAACTGTGGATGCGAATACGTATCTTGTAAACTATACAGTATATAGAGATACGACGTACAGCCGTATGAAAACTTAAGAAATAAGGCCTGCCTCTTAATAACATATAACGTTAAATCCGTTGAATTCCTAATTACCGCGGAAGATATTGTTAAGCGAGTGTGGTACTGCTGAGAAATTATTGCTTTAATTTGAAAATGAACGTCGAGTGGCTGTTTTATGGGTCGATCTAACCCAAAAGTGTCTAAGGAAGAAAACGAGATGTTTTATGCCAGGGTATGGCGGTGCAATTTTGATATATTTGAAGATAAAGTGCCGTATCTGGGTATTGTTTTGCTATTTCTGAAGGTTAGGAAGCTTCAAGTAGCATAGCTAGGTCAATTGAAGAAGGGGCCGGACTCGAAAGGTACAAGTGAACCTGTGCTGAGTTCATTGCCTGATAACCTATTATATCGCTTAATCTGGAGATACAGGAGTAGAGGGTACATCCTTGTGTAATTTTACCTATTTATTCAAACCGGCTATTATGAATTCAGGTGAATATGTTCGGTAAACTGACCTGACTGCGATATTTTGTATGTCAAACGAGAACCCGAATGACACAGTAACCTCAATAAAAAAATAAGAATTAAGTAGCAATTGGCAAACCGTAATTTTTCTCTATCACGTCGTGAATGAAGATATGAAATTGTCGCAGAAGGGTTTGTGACCAGTTGAGACTCACATGTATTTCACTTATGGAGATTGCATTGCTCACTACCTACAGGTAAAACTGTTTATACCTGGATGGAATCATTTTTACCCATGAAGTAACATATGTGCCCAGTTATAAATATTATTTCATATAGGTAGAGAAATGTTTATATCTGCATGGGTACAAACATTTCTACCCATTTAGTAACATTTGTAGGCGTGCGCAGCAATAAATATTACTACCTGTAGGAGTAAAAGTTTACACCTTGATATAAGGCATTACCAGATTACATAGAGGATATTACACAGTGAAGTTTGAATACCATAAATATTGCTCGAGTGAATGTTGGAAAGGATAACCCACGAGACGCGAAGCGTCGAGTTGTTTATCCTTTCCACCATTCTCCTGGTCAATTTCTGAATCCAACATATCTGTGTTGTCTCAGTAGAGCGATCTACACTGGAGTCCTCCATTCTGTCAAACTGAAGAGAGCAGACGTCACCCAAAAACGTAGGCCGGCACCGTGACCGGCAGGGTCAAAGTTCATTGTATTAACAAAAGTGTTATTACACTGGAGTGAAATAACACATTTATGAGTGAAGGAAATCCTGATATTTCACCTTTATATAAATAATAATTGCTTATTAATATTAATACACATAGGTAGAAATGTTTACTCTTAGGTTGAAACATTTTCACCCATTTACTTACATTTGTACCCAGTTGTAATTATTACTGACCATAGGTAGAAATGTTTATACCTGGATACAAACATTTCTATCCATTTAGTAGCATCTGTAGGCATACCCAGCTGTAAATATTACTACCTAAATAAGAAGAAAAGTTTATACCTGGGTATAAATCATTCCCAGGTTAAATCAACAAGCACGTATTCGTTCCACCTATGTGCGAAATTTGCAACGAGAACCGAACAGACACTGTGAAGATGACCGATTCTAAACAAGACAAAAATATTTCGCCTATGATGTATTCCTAAAATTATTAATACCTGTGATAAATAATCCTAATCAACCACCCGCCACTTAAGCATTGTGGGTCATTCACGCTTTATTTTTTATCTTTACTCTTGAGATAATTATATATTTGACTAAAACTGATAAAGTTTTAAACAAAAAGATATTTCCATAGAACTTCTTTTTTGTGTTTTAACAAATGCTTTCTCGATTTACAGATTCTTTAATTGAGTTTAAATATATAGAAATGTTAATATGGTTAAAAATATTTAAAGCTTTGAATAAATTTTAAATGATTCAAATTAGCCACCTAAAAGTACAGAGACAGCGTAACTGGTTCATGTATACCGTTATTCTTCTTCTAAAGTTTTAACGATTTGAAACTGTTTAACAGGATTCAAACTAGCTACACAAAATATTGACGCCTTTTAGCACATTATACGTATTGACACCAATGCAAAAATAAATGTTGACATAAAAATAAAAAAATTAAAAATCTAAATTCTGGCTGAATAAAAGTAAACAGTAAAAAGTACGTACGTACCGAACAACAGACACTGGATCCTTCAGGCTTGCGGATGGTACGCAAGTCCTTATATGCTCCTTTATTATATTTCTGGTAGACTTTCTGCATAAATGTGTGTGTAAAATATCAAATATCATGTATAGTTTCCAGGTCATACACAGTGTGGTTATATAAATGCATATTCTATATCAGGCTGTAGTTCAAAGACCATCTCCTAACCTATTGTATCTATAAATAATAGAACACGTGACCTACAAAGTTCAAAAGTAAACAAACTTAATACTAGGCCAAATAAAACAAATAAAACTTAATGCTTATTATTTTTCTGGAAATATTCCATTCAGATTAGCCTAAAAAAAAGTTTGGCCTTCTATATAAGCTGACAATCCCTTAGCCACGTATAGCGTACATAACTACAATAAACACATAGTCCATGCCAGTAATTTATTCAGAAGTCCTTGAACTGTGCACATCATCTGGGACATCACTCGTATTCCCGCGAGAGTTTCTATAGCGGACGAGACTAAGACGACTCTCGTACCTTATACCGAGCCATTGCGCATTTATTTCTCCAATATTTGGGTCGATCGTATGCCACAGACCAGCCGATAAAAGTAGTGCAAAACAAGATGGTCCGTGTGTATCTTAGAGTCAATGTCTCGACGTAAGAATTAGAATCGATTCTATTTTAGAAATGCACAGACCAGCAAATGAAAGAAGTGCTTAAAAAGATGGCCTGGCTGTATCTCAGAGTCAATGTCTCGCGTAGGAAGTAGAATTGATTATATTAAAGAATGCTGGGACATGAAACCATCGTCGACATAATGACACAGATTTTTATTGACTTAACTGATAAATATAGTCCGTGTTGTTTACAGATTTTGAAGTTTCCGTATGCCTTCAATTTTTACTCTTAAATTAAATTGTCTTGTTTTAAAGACATATGGAATTCGCTAAGTTTATTTCTCATTATAATGACATGAAGTTTTATTGAATCAACTGAAAAATATAGTTCGCGTTGTTAACAGATTTTATTGTTTCCGTAAGCCTTTATTTCTTAACAGAATGAGTTCTTAAATTAGATAAGAGTATTTTTTAAAGTTTATTTCTGTTAGTGGATTAGAAAGAGCGTATACACTGGAAATTACGCTTTTGGTGAACAAAATTTTCTAATTTGATACGAGGTATAGTCGATTTATCCCTGATTCAGCCGCCTTTTATAACCTCTACCTTTATTCTACATATGTTGAATTCTTTTCAACATATGTGAAATTATTTACCACATATGTCAAATAAATTACTTTAATTTCACATTTGGAAATATGTGGCCGTGTACAACGAAATGGAACTGCCTGGTTTTGGTCAATATCTGCTCGCCAATGTTTTAACATGGTTTCTTTACCTAGGAATATATTCGAATACATTCATTTGAACTATATACTCTTTGACGGTTATTCTTTAGGATGGATAACAACTTCGAGGGTCAACATTTTTGTATTTCTTCATTAGAACTTTCTGTTTTAGGTCTTGCATTTAGTGAAATAATGATATATGGTTTTGGCATGATTTCTAGCACTTCATTTCTGTCAATATTTAGCTTTTCAACTCAGTTTTTTCAAACCCTTTGAGCTACACCCATGAAAGTCCCATTTATTTGTAAAAAATAACAGCGACATTTTAAACATTTTCACGAACATTTTGTGAAAATAATTGAATGTAAGAGATGCGCGAAGATTTGTCGAGGAACAAACTGGGAGACTTGTCAATGTGACGGTTGAGCCAAGCCTTATGCCAATCGTATTCTCGCGATAGTTTCTATAGATGTCGAGACTAAGACAACTCTCGTAAGCACTACCTGTCCATCGCGCATTAATTTCCGCCAATATTTGGGGCGACAGTTGTCAGGAAAAGTAATATACTGGTCGGTACAAACATGTTCAATGTCTTAACGTAGGAAGAATTGATTTTATTTTAGCATGGCCATACGCTTGATTGAGTCATCTACTTTTATCTACTTTGAACAAAAAAGAAGCACCTTCACATATATGTTTGTTGATTCTCATGTATTATAATACAGGCACCTTATATGTAAACAAGCTCCGAGTAGTCTAAAGGAAAGAGGCCAAAGTTCTTACAGTGATGTAGCAAAAATTATGACTTTTCACTCATTTTATTTGGAGTGACCCCTTTCCTAGGCCTAGGGCCTATACATTTGCCATAAAAAATGTATAATATCAATAACAGTTGTAGGCATCATATGTATAAATGTTATAATGTCGATTACATAGAAGCTCACTAACTATTGTGGAGTTTTGGTTAACTCTGTCTTTCTCAATTCGGCCCAGAACCGTATGGACGAATATTGGACCCTACATAACGTAACGTACATATTGTAGCAATCGACCCAATAAAACGTATAAAAAATGTATAACGAATGTAGACAATGGAAATTTACTTCCTTGAAACAAAAAACGTAAAAAAAATAGTAATTTTATAATTGACTAGTGAAATTGAAGTAGTTTAATCTTTCGTTAAACCTTTAAACATGCATGACAGTCTCAAAATCTGAAAATATATTATTTTATTTACAGCTCTGCTTCAAATGCAAAAGGAGGCCGACAGCACACCAGTAGAGATGGAATAGGATTCTATTGGACTAAAATCGTAATCGTACGGTCTAGTTGTTGCCCAACAAACCAGAAAAGTATAAGTAAATAAGTGATCAGTAATAAGAAATTGCACGTAATAAGGTAGAAAAAAATAAGTAAATCAGTAATAAGAAGATAAGAAATAAGTAAATCAGTAATAAGAAGATAAGAAATAAGTAAATCAGTAATAAGAAGATAAGAAATAAGTAAAAAAGAAAAAAGTAATAAGTAAATAAAAAAATAAGTAACAAGAATTAAAGAAATATTAAATAAGTCATACGTCAGAAACAAATAAATCATGAATGAGTAAGTAAGCTTTAAAGTAAATGGTAAATACATCTATGTAACGCTCTCTCCAGGCTCGTTACGACAGTCAAGATAATTTTGACTCAAGTTTAAACTCTCTCTCGATAACGATTGTTCCAAAACTCTTGGAGATTTACTAGTTAAGTTACTGTAAACCATATAAGATGTAAGTAGTTAATGTATATATGTTGTTATGTTTTTTATTTTTTATTTTGGCATGACGTAATCCAACAATTAACGCCAATAAAGATCAATTTTCTGTAGTGAACAAAGATGCTGTTAGTCAAATCCTTTGTTTGGTATATTGATGGCCACTCTTCATAAAAAAGAATGTTCAATCTTTCGCAAGTTTAGTGTCATGTTATTATTGATTGCTTTATTATTTTAATAATGTTATTCGATTTATACAAGGATTATTATTGATGTTTGTGTGAAGACATGTATTAGGTATTAGTTACATTGTGAGTCGTATTATACAGTAGTTTCAAATTAATTGATTTTTTTATATAAAAAAAATTGAATGCCAGAAGTTGTATTTGTTACCAAAAGCGAAAACAGTATTGTGATAATAATAGTTAATGCTTTTGCACATCACCTTTTGTTTAGTGTATTATAGTCAGTTGTTTTCATACTGATAGATGTTTAGTTTGTATAAGTGAATTATCACAATAACTTAAAGAACATAATATGTATTTTCCAAGTTTGATAGGATTCTGAATTAATAAAACAAATATAAATGATCAAACCAAACAACTCCCGCTCAGCCTCTATACTATCCTATGGGATTATATAAAAATGAAATAGCATGAAATGATACTAAATTGTGTTTGTCTTTGAAGGTCGGCTTATTTACCCCATATAAAAATGCTGTATTCTTAATAAAATGTTCCGTTCATAACACATAAAGAAGTTTTCAAGAAGAAGAATACAGTGTTTTTCACTAAAAGCTGAAGAACCATTTATAGTTCTCAATAGAACCCTGTGCGATTCGGTGTGGAACCATTTATGGTAACGTTTAAAACCGTTTTGAAAGGGTTCTATATTGAACGGTCTTGAAAGGGTTCGATATGGAACTGTTTTGATAGGGTTCTATACAGAACCATAATGTGAATATTTTATGGTTCGGTATGGAATCCTTTATGGTTCGATATAGAACCGTTTTAAAACGGTTCTTTATAGAACCAATTCAAAAAGGCTGCATACAGAAGCATAAAGGGTTCCTCCACATCCATAAGCTGACGAACCCTTATTGGTTCCACATAGAACCATTTTTTCTAAGAATGTAGTGAACAAATATACTGGTGTTAGTCAAATCCTTTGTTTGGTATATAAATGGTTATTATTGATAAATGAATTACTTTTTATCCCAACGATATGAAAACTCTTGTAAAAAAGAATGTTCAACCTTTTACAGAGTTGGTGTCTTGTTATTATTGATTGCTTTATTATTTTACTAATGTTATTCGATTTATACAAGTATTTTTATTGATGATTGTGTGAAGACATGGATTATTTATTAGTTACATTGCAAGTCGTATTATACTGTTGTTCCAAATCGATTGATTATTTTGTAACAAATTGAATGCCAGAAGCTGTATTTGTTGCTAAAAGCGAAAACAATATTGTGAAAATAATTGTATATGCGTTTGCACATCACCTTTTGTTTAATACTTAACTATATTCAGTTGTTTTCAAACTGATAAATGTTTAGTTTGTATAAATGAACTATCACAATAAGGTAAAGAACTTATATAGGGTGAAAAACATAATATGTATTTTTCCTTGTTTGTTACGATTCTGAATTAATAAAACAAAATGAAATGATCAAACCAAACATCTCCCTCTCAGCCTCTATACTATTCTATAGCTTTCCATAATAACGATATAACATGAAATGATACTAAATCGTGTTTATCTTTGAAGGTCGGCTTATTTACCCCATATGAAAAGTATTCTTGCGTTCAACCAAACATCAACTGATGTATTGGAGAGAAATCATTAAAATTATACATGCATTGCGTGCCATCCGGAGAGGCATTTGTGAGTGGACAATGTTAAGTGAGAAAGCAAAACAGTGCCTTTTAAATATTTGAGTAACCCTTTTTGGTGCCTTACAAATCCCCAATAAAAGGTTATATTTAGAACCCATAAAGAAGTGTT
>JARFOD010156122.1:0-12234 GCA_031763545.1 Mopalia muscosa | reverse complement strand
CCAGGACTTCATGTGGAACAAAACAATGACAAAACAAGCACATGTCACCACATTTGTGCAGTAAAACATAAATAATGAGCAGTAAACACCCAGGACTTCATGTGGAACAAAACAAGCACATGTCACCACATTTGTGCAGTAAAACATAAATAATGGGCAGTAAACACCCAGGACTTCATGTGGAACAAAACAATGACAAAACAAGCACATGTCACCACATTTGTGCAGTAAAACATAAATAATGGGCAAATTTACAGCGACAGACACCAAAAGGGGTTAGTTGTGTATACATGTAGAACAGGAAGCTATCTCCAACCACTTGCTCCTCTAAAAGAAAGAACTACAGAAATTAAGTTATGAACTGATATATTATCTCAAGTAGAACTGTATGATAGGATAGATCAATGGGATAAAAAAAAATTCAGGAAAATAGACAGGAAAAATATAAAAAGATCTTTGTGTCAGGTTAGCTGCAACAATCCGAGGAGATTAAGAAACTAAGAAATATAATCTGATCATGACTGAAACAACGACACTAGATGAAAAAATGTATACAACTTACATAGCAAAGGACAGTAAAACTAGCAGGCCTCTATTTATAGTGAAATGGAGGCCACCCATACTCTTATCAATCACACACAACATGTATGAATTGAGATGAATAGAAGGGAAGACAAAACATGGGACAATGCTATGAATGCAGTCCACATTTTTAGGAACATCTATATGTACTAGATGTACTGTCTGTGTATTTTTCTCACGCAATCTCAACATTCTTATTGTCATTTGGAATAAAAGCTGCAAATAAGGCTTAATCTAGTTGAAAGAAGTTTTTACAGATAATTGTAACAAAACAAGTTATGTATACAGTTTAGACTATGCACATCTGTTTTTGTGGCATAAGGACAACTGAATTCTACTTATTTTAATATATTTAGTCACAGTTGAAGACAGCACTGCTGTGGAAAATTCCCACGATCTGTTTTTTTACAATATTAATATTAGTCCACCTGCACAGTTCACAAAGACCGTAATCACCTGGATACAGCACGGGACCACACTGATTACATCACCGTGTCAAGAACATGAATGTTTTCTTCAGGTTACCATAGTAATTATCAACCTGTGAAGCTCTCACTTTAATAAGCAATAAAACACTGAAACACTATCAAATACTGTAAAGCCATGGATACAGACAGTCATACAGCCTTATTGACATGTCAGACAGAATCAGTATATGTGCTGTGGTTTAGGGGGTAAATAGAGGATTTAAAATGGTTGAGTATTTTTGTTAGGATCCAATCATCTACTACTTATATTAATTGTATTTGGAAATTAAAAACTGAAGAGCAGTTAAATCGAGAGTAAATCACCAGTAGCTTAAGAAAAAATGAACTTACCGATACATGAATGTTAATGGTTTGTACATAACATTATTGTTTTTAAATTATTGTTAATGTAAAGGAATTATACAGAGTGGGTGTTCTATGGTTAAATCAAGCACCAATCTCACTCATTTGCGAAAACATATTATTTTAAACCAATATTTACACAGAACTAAATAAGTTGTGCTTCTGTAAGACCAGCTGTATAAATACATATCCGCCATATAGATATCCAGTTTACACAATCATTTAAATTTTGAAGTTCAATAGATTTTTTAAAATTCTAATGCAGCAGCCAGCAGGTGCTGTTTGCAAATATAATGTGTAAAAAAAAATTCTCAAGCTGCAAGGAAGCGTCAGGCGTGGCTTGTTTGTCAGTAATGACTCAGAGAATATGTAAATAGGAAACGTCAAACACGGGTTCATTTCACAGGTGAATGCTGATTTTCTCAATGATCGTACCCCAGTGACATGTCAAGTGTCTTCAAACGTTAAAGTGAGCGGTGTTGTTGGTGTATGAATGTGTTGACGTACTGCCCACATTAGGTCATAAATAAGCGGATATAGACTCTTGACATACCATACACTCACTCTATGTCACTTTACTTTATACCCAGTCATGCTCGTTTGAATTATACGATAACTGTTAGACCTTAGCTGAGAAATAGCAGCAGAGACAAGATTTGTTTGTGGGTGAATAAAGTTAGCATTTCCGTCCTATATTTTCTTGTATTTTGATGTAAGGTTGGTCAAAGGTCATTTTGCCTCTGACTTGGCATAACCATGATGTGTTTGATAACACCTCAAAGACAAGTACTAAATACTTACAGTAAGAACTGAATAACCATGTAAACACACAACTTTCACAAGTTCACATCACATTTATTTTTTCTGATATTAACAATTTCTTGAAATAGAAACTTCTTAACCAATCATAAACAATATCAGTAAGAAATTCAGAAATGTCTTAAATGCAAATAAGAACTGTGAGACTGGGATAAGTTTCTTACAAATCAATCCCAATATTTACTAAAAATTTGGATACCTTTATTGCAAGTCATAATCCGAATACATTTACATGTTTGCATACATTTTTTTTATAAATTGTCAAAAAGGCCTGGAAAAATTTGAAATTTAATTTGACAGGTCCAAAGTTTTTTTAAGTACAAAAAAACTAGTTCATACTCAAAAGACCAATTTCATAACATGCTGTAATAAGACTAAGTGTGTAAAAGTAGAGTACAACACAGCACAGCTAATTGTCGTAATTGAGTCCTGCCCACCAGGACACAAGAAGTCCTTTACAATCACCTGTGAATTAACCAACTATACCAGCCTCTAAACATACATCCAAGATTGCCGAGCCCCCCCAAAAATGCAATCACATGACATTTTTCCGTTTTCCAGTCAGCTTCAGGTGAGAATGGCACACGTTAGCATCATTACACCTGTTCAAAGCTAAGGACTTGGATTTTTTTCACAAAACATATATTTAGATAATTTGGTTGACCTTGTTGAGCACTTGTGCTGGTTGAAATGTTAACCTGAACAAATGTCACGACCGTTTAAAGGGAAACAAACACAGCAGAGTCGCTATCAGTGTCAAATCTGACCACAATTCAATATTGAAAGATGTGACCTAAGCTCAAATTAGATCCTTCATATTTGTTCATCAAAACATTCAATATTATTCTTGAAAAAACAACACACACAAAAAAAACCATTGGTTGCATTTAAAGTAACAACTTCAATTGCTACAATATTGCTAACTTTACAAAAGTTATACTAACATAACTATAAGTCCTGCCGTCTTATAAGATTAATGTTCCTTTGTTGATATGTAAACATGGTATGGATGTTATTGGAACATACTGACCTTGCCAGAGAGCATGTTAGCAGTGTATTAAAGGAATTCATAGAGAGATATACATTAGTACATAACTCATGATCCACTGGATTGGGAATTGAGTCGTTTAATATCACCAGTTTATATCTCAACGTATTGCATCATGGATATTTTTGCCGTGCTTTGTCATTATCAAACATTCATTAACGTTAAGCCAGCAAAAATCTCATCTTAAATATTGACTAATTATCAACACAGCTGAAGTGTGACCAATGCTGACACATCAGCGGATTCTGACTTTGTAATTTATGGTGTGACGGTTTGTTTGGTTTATAACTGTAAAAAATATATTTTCACTAGCAGCACAGTGTCATGTTAAATTGTTACAAGTGGCACAATTTCATGATTCTTGTTGGGTACACAATGATAATACTGGCATCTAAAAATTATTAGTTTAGTACAATGGATTGTGTCACATCTAATTTTCTCACCTTCAGTTGTGCCAAGGCCTCTTCGAGTCTACACTGCCATTCTAGTGAGCGTAACCAGACATTATGCCAGCGTTTCTCTAGCTTGACGGCGGTGATCTGATGGTGGTTGCTCTCCTCCTGTGACACATCGTCCAGTACGCCCCACTCATAGTTCTGTAGTCGCTCACTCAATTTAAGAACAGCTGATATAACCTTAGACTGGCTCTCAATCTCACGCTGTAGAACCTGGTAACAAATAAAATAAATTTAAAATCATAAGAATGGTTTGTGAAATGAAGTCCATTTATCAAACTCTATTTAATGTTACAGGAAATTTTACTTATATGACAAGACCGGCTCCACCAGTAGTAATTAACAAAATAGCCTTTATTAAATGTAAAGTGTTTTGCTCTGTTAAAAAATTAATATTCCCTAATTGTTTAATCATTAGAGTGTGGCTATGGTTGAAACATACTTCCCATAACCATGGGCATTAAAATGAAGGTATAGACTTGGTTGTGGGTGGCATGCAGATAAAACCTGCAGTGTAATGAAATATATATCAATACTTTGTGAAACTTAAGAATACAAAGATGAGATACCTCACAAAAGAACCCATTCTCAAAAATCACACTCTTGTTAAGCATTAGAGGAATTCAAAAAGTGGTGTGAATTAACACTTGACCAGGGCTGTGCTGTTGGAGAGAACGGTCAGAACAGGGTTTCCCATGGTCATGCAAACTTAATTGAAGAGGACCCATTTATAGGTTTCCCAAATTGTCTTAATTAGCATTTTGCTACTGATTTTGATAAATGTTTACATCAGATTATCAATTAAGATTGTATTTTAAAGCAATTTTGCTTTTTTTTTTTTCACCAAGGCACAGTTATGTATTTAAAAAGCAGTAAACCAGGGGAAAATACAAATGTTAGATTATCTTACAAAATTTTAGATGACCGATCTTAAGGTTATTCCAGAAAAGGCCACAGCACAGGCCTGCTTGCCCATGACAAGTAAAAATTATGCAGGGCAAGTCAATATATTGTTTAAGTGGTCCTGTATGGTAAATAAGTTTAACAGTATGGGTGTTTTTTAAACATTCTTTGGCAAGAGTACAATGACCAGGCCAACCACATCTTCAATCATACTTTGTGACAGTTGTCCCATAAACTTACGTTATTTACACCCCTGCTTTATATTGGCACATTTGCACAATCAAATATTAAATAGCAAACACAGATTCATACATACATGTGCACTAGAACTGAAAATACACCACATAGTTTTCCTAGAATATCCCTCTGCCAAAGAGTACAGAATGTTAACACACACACCGGAGATGGTTAAACTAACACTGACTAATCAAAGGTATCAAAACAGATGATTAAAGCACATCCTAAACTGACCTTAGATTGAAATTATCCTATATATGTTAGTCTTGGTCTTGAAATTAGCATCCAGAAAATAGAAACAATGAAGAGAGAAGCTTCTAGGATTTGGCAGAGGTCCAATGAATCCATGAAGACACAATGTTCACAATGCCTACTATGTATTCAAGAGGATTGAGTCGCGCATGTCGTCGACAAGTGTCAAATATGACCTTAAGCTACCCACAAGCTCTGCAAGCGTTTCCAGAAAGATTCCCTGCCACGATACATTCTCTGATTAAAGATAGACAGAAATCTAGTTTGATCTGTCATAACAGATTCACTGTCCTGTGTCTGTGCAGGGACAAATATCTAAGCATTTTTAACAAGGTTCATAAAACAAAAGCTTCCTTTACAAGACAAGGAATTATTGCCCTGGATAGCAAACAGTCTGTCCCAGTTTCTTTCACATTACCCATTGGGGACATCACGTGCAATCATTGATTTCTCCAACTAACCCGTGACAAAGAACTTTTTTGGATGCCTATTTAATATTATGAAGGCAGAGACAGTATTGGTACATTCTCACTAAAGACATGTACATGTAGTATGATAGTAGTACATTGTATTAAAGGAAATCAACTCCCTTGCTTTTACAAATGGGATATTAGATGTAAATACTATGAAAAGCAAACACAGTTCCCTAACAAGCCGAATGTGGATATGTGATGATTGAAAAACAGCATAACCCTGCTTGTGTCCTAGATGTTAAAGTCACGTTTTAAGCTAATTGAAACACATGTAAATATCCATAAACATCTAGCTATTAATTTCTTTAACAAATATTCGACCACAATGCTACCATTCATGAAGAGTCAATGACGTTCATTGTATATATTTCATTAGCATTCATGCAGTGTTGTTATATTCCCATTTTGAGGAAAACAAAACATAACTTTTATTCATAAACAAAAAGCCTTGTTTTAATAAAAACACAATGTTTTGTATATAAATATAACTGTCCTTGAAAACAATTACTAGGCTGACATGCTCAACAAAATGCTCATAATTCACAAAATCTTTTAAACTTCCAGCCTCCTCAAATAATAACAATTTAAAATCCTCAAGCAATTAATTTTGAAAGGAAAAAAATGCATCTGTGAGACAAACATACATTTTGTCAAATTTTACTTCAAGCTTTTCAAGAATGTTACTTCAGGTAGGCTCAATAGTATAATATGTTCACGCTAACTTTGTTATTTGTATTTATAGGACGCTTTATAGACCTATCAATCAAGTTATATAGAAATGACAGGCCTATTGAATACTGAATAATCAAACAGTGTGTCGACATAACCGTTGCTTTCATCCCAATATCAGCCGTTACCTAACAGAGAAACATACGTGACATGTAACACGTTAACCACACCGCATTACTGATAACTGAAAGGATTAGTTTCAGTCCACAAAGAAAATAGGGCCATGATAAAGAACTATTAACTATTTTTAGAACCCGATATTTTTCTAAAGTTTTGAATTCAGCAGAACACCTGGTTGATTAACATTAACATGTGAATCTGTAAAAACTTATATCTTACATACCTGAGAGTACAACAAGAAATATGAAGCATACCACCATGTAAACCAGGGATTTTATTAGCTAGATAAAACCCAGATACGAGGTCCTGTATTACTAACACTCACCAAGCACTCTTGAATTCTACTTATTTTTAAGATAAGAACATGTTCACTATAGAGCCATACATCCAGAATTCACAGGATAACTAATTTTCCATAGATATAGTATGAGTCAAATCTTTCATGCCAAGATATCAATACAGATCTCCTTAATCCATGAGGAATTATCTTGAAAATCAATCAGTATTGATATGCAATATTGATAAACCTTGTGACAAGCTGTCTTCCTAAGCTATGTTAAATCTGTCATCAATTCACCAAACAAACACTAGATTGTAAGCTGTAGTGTATGAACATATGCAAATGTGACCCGTTTGTTCATGTGAAAATATACTGTCTGTGTAAGTGAAGCCCATATCTCTCTTAATATGCTTGAACATCAAATAACATGCAGTAAAGTCCATGATCAATCGGTATTGGTGTAGCATATGTGTCGTTTAAGATGGTTGATCACCAAACAAGCACAAAATGTCCTGATCGGTGTAGCATATGTAGCGTTTAAGACGGTTGATCACCAAACAACAGGGCCAAAATGTCCTGATCAATCAGTTTAAGCGATTGTAAGAAGGGCTTAGTAATTTAATCTTTACTTATATTGTCTTATATCAAGTCAAGCTGGGTGTATTGCCCTGATGGTGAATCATAAACGAGAAGCACAAATAACACATGTACAGTCTGATCAATGCGAAGAATAAACAGCATCTGTGGGTAGATTTATGACAACTGTTACAGAGTGTGCTAGTAAGTGAAATCACGTGACATATGTAGGAGACAGCTTTTAATCATCAGAGCATTGGTCAGCAAATCTATATCACCTGGTCATGTGTTGCCAGATTTCTTCAACCCTGAGAAAAATCCATACTGTGACATAAATACTACAAATCTGATTAACTTTTTGACTGGTATGAAGGCTTTGTTTTGCTTGACTGGGGTTTCACGCCGCACTTGAAGTGACAGGGTGCCAGTTTGATTAGTTTGTTTGACTGGGGTTTCACGCCGCGCTTGAAGTGACAGTGCCAGTTTGATTTGTCTGCCGAGTGAAGGTAATCCTCATTGACATCACAAACAATGACAAGAAACAAGATAATCACAGGGTGCAATTAGACAGTGTGTAAATCTCCAGTGCATGATACCACCCAAATGTGGTGTGTATTTCTCCTTAGTCTTGAGGTCCGGGGCAACAGGCAGCATCCTCCCACCACCATATGAAAACAAGGACTTTCTTTAATCAAGTGTCAGTGCCCATGTGACCAAAATATTCATTCATCAAGACCTCTTATTCTCCACATAAATATTATCAATTTAACACCAATATTAAATAATACAGGCTTTACAATTTTGTGATCTACTAACTACTGTACTTCCAACTACAGAAGATGTAATCTGGTAAACTTAATCAAATGAAATAACCACCTACCATAAATAGTGTCTGGCCTTTGTTTTCACATCTCTGTCATTTAAACTCAACAAACTGGGGAAATTGGCTACAGAAAACTATTGGCTGTTGTGTCTATTTGAATTTAACTGTCACTAGTGAATTTTTTTTCTCCGAGTTGACATAGTTGGGTAAACACAATGCTTGGCACAGCGACATGGTGAGTTTGTTTGTCAGGAAATGCTGTTCTATTTACCACCCTTGTTGTCGAATGTTGGCAGAGAAAATAGTTCCTCGTAAGATCCGATCTTTAGGCCACAGTGCCACACTTCATATTTTTTTCTTTTCTTTTTCTTCTTGTTTGCTGTATTTCACTTGGACCTCTAAACTTCTCGTCCATTAATCAATACATGTGACTGGTATCAAAGTGAACACTTTCTAATCTTGGGGCAGATGGGGCCAAAATTAGAACAAAGAAAGGACAAGAAGTCTGACATTTCATAACATCTCAGAGTCAGCCTTAACTAAAAACCAAAAGTTTACATTGAGGAAGTGATCAATCTGACACTATCCTAAAACAGTTACACAAATGTTGATAGATTCAAGGTTGTCCTTCCTGTAGCTGTAGAAATAGGCACTGGGAGTCTATCCCCAGGGGGCACACAATTTCCCTCCTAATCCATGGACAAAGCCAATCTTAGCCAGCTGATTTCAACAGTATCTGTCAGTGGCCTCCCCATTCTGCAGACACCCATTCAATAAGACACCCCAAAAATACTCCTGGGTAAAACAGAAGTGTCAAGTGTTCAATATCCCCTTTCAAGCGTCATTTCATTACACTGACATACACACCAAGTCAAGAAATATCAAAGACTGCCTTGAAATGTGCAAACTTATTCATCCTTAGTTTGATTTCAGGGGTTTTTTTTTCTCCACAATGTAATGCAACTGTGGGCAGATCTTTTAGAAGAACACTGGTAAGGTTATGTCCCTTATGGCAGGGCTACATGCATGGGTGAGCTGTATTTCCCTGGGGGCATTTTCTGATTTGTCACCCCAGTCTTAGACCAGAAACTTTCACTGATAAGATCAAAACAACCATCCACCACCCTTCCCTTTCTATTTCACATGTAGTATACAATTCATTCTAACCTAATATTTATCACTCACAATGAACATTTACTGTAGTCCTTCAAGCTAGATGTATCATGTCTTCAATAGCACACCTTATTTTTAATTAACTGGTAAACCAATTGTTTTGGATTTGTTTTATCTTAAATTTCTAAGGCCCACTCCAAATAAAACCAGATAAAGATCAGGATACTATGAAAATAGACTACATATCTGAGCTTACTTATAAAGTTATAAATTAAAATCCATTTATAGAAGTGGGTCATGCAGAGGGACCACTATTTTAGAAATCTTCTTTTATCATAAATGCTAAGATACTAAACAATAATTTATTTCTGTAAAAACAAAATTTTTAAAATTAATATAATGCTTAAATTTACTAGTTTGAAACTTACCAAGTCAGGTAGCTTTTTTCACATTTGTAGTGTACAGTACAAAACTATTTGTAGGGGCCACTGTTACTTGAAAAACCTTACTTTTAAAAGGAACTCAACCAAGCAGGTTATCAAAATGTAGGAGAAATAATAATATAGGCACATTTGATAGCAGCTTAACAAAGAGGTTATACGGACAGGGCAGGCCATTTGAGGTCAGCTATCAGATGGGATGTTCATCGATCCATACACAACCAATGCATTATGTGTCCAGTGCAACGCCACCCAATTTCACAACAATAGGCGCAAACCAAAAATGAAATTAGGCCATCTTCGTCGCTATGGTTACCAAAATACTTGTGTGCTATTCATAATTAAGCTTAAGTCAATGAGACGATGGGGCTCATTAGACTGTGACAGACTGGTGGATTGTCTTCATAATTCATAGTGGGAAACTTTCATATATTTATATTTCAGAGTGCTGCTGGAATGGGATTGTCTGAATTTTACTTGGATAGACCCCTACAGCTTTAGTCAGCCAAAGGTCTTGAGATTAATCTATGTAGTGTATTGTGATCTAAATGTTCATGTATTTTGTACCAATGAGCCCAGGGCCTGCAGTCAATAAAAGCAGAATCTCTCGGGGAGGCAGGAATATTTTACTTACTTTACATTTATTTTTAAAATATTTATTAATCTTCAACCACATATTCATGTATTTAATGTGATTTTGATTGATCTTTGAGTGATATATATATACAGGTAATTCAATCATGACAGTGTTGTACACTGACAATAAATAGCTGCACTAACTCAACTATAAATTGTAAATTGTTGGAAAATAAATGTTCCTCCAGTTGCTAAGCTTTGAAGGTACGAAACTGAACAAGAGTGCTCACTTATCTGATCTGGTTAACGGTACATGGAAGCAAGTTCAGTTGTGTAAGCGCACAAGCTACAACTAAGCCACGGCCGCAGGCTGAAGTTGGGACAGAAAAATAGGTTTTACCACTATAGGATTTTACATTTTATTTATATGGACTGTCCCAAAATTAGTTTGTTTGTTTGATTATGGTATAACGTCTTACTCAAGGGTATTTCATTTATATGACGACAGATTCTCCACTTCACACAGCCTTTTTTTGATGGAAAACCGGGAAGAAACTTCGTAAAAACCACCCCAAAACTGTCTGTGGACTGTCCCAAAATTAGAGTGTTCGAAGCCCTGGGTGTTATAGGGTATAAAAATTTCGAGACCCATTACAGCGTCAATACAAAGAAAACACCACTTACTGCATTGCAGGACTACTGAATGCAGAAACCAGGTTATTATCTTATAAATGTTGGTTTCTGTATTAATATCACATGGAGATACAGGTGAATATGGTGTTCCATGATGTATGACCAAAACCATTTCATACTGCAGGAAGTGAAGCAGTTAATTTATACATGCAGAAATATTAACACTGTATTGCTGAATAATATACACGTATGTGCATCTAGTAGTGTTTCTAATGAAGAGAAAATGAAATAGCTTCAGATTTCTCTTACATATCACACAATATAAGTAAGTGGATATTCAAAGATTATCAGTTAAGGGCTAGTAACAAATTCTGGCTGATGCCTGGTTTCAATTATGTAAAACAATTGGTCAAATGTGAAGAAATCTTATAAAAACCACCCCAGTGCTAGGTGGAGACACCCCATGAGACTCCATATTATACTTGACTAACTTGAGGTCGACTTGACTAACTTGAGGTCGACTTAAGGACTAGTACAGTGCATCGCCTACAATTTTTTTGTTAATAAGTACAAGGTGTTTTTATTTGAAAAGAAAGCTCACTCTGCCTTACCTACAGCTCACCTACTTTAAATTTGAGGTGCACATTTTACAACTCTCAAAGATAGTTTAATTTACATGTAATATTATGCTATTATGTAAAACTTCCCTTGATTATCAAAATACTCGTCTTAAACTGACAATGTGTGTGATTTTTAGCTCTCCTGTTCATTTCAAACATGAAGCCTCATAAGAGCTGCTCTGTTTTATTTACAAATTGACGCACATGACCCCTTTACTTTAATAGGGCGTAACTTAAACAATAGGATATCAATAATGGTGAAATTAAACAATATAAGAATGAGGTAGTATGGCCATTAAATAAAAATCTTTATTTGTTATCAGTGTTGTAACACAACTGCCTACAAATGTTCTAAAATAAATAAAACCAAGAGTATCTATTTCACCAGATATTTTCTTATTTCTCAAACCATTATTCCAGTTTTATACCAAATATATCAAAAATTGGATGGCTGATAATCTGAAAACGATTCATATAAACAGCTAGAAATTTATAAATGTAAAGCCTGCAACACACGGTGTAACTTTGCCTGCAACAGTTGACACGCGTGTAAACTGCCTCAGGCAAAGTTGCATCGTGTGTGTCTGCTTTTAGCTGCGAATCTAAGCACGCGTCGATGATCTGACATGCTAGATATTTTTCTGTTGCGCGACAATGTTACACATCGTGTGTGGGCTGTCTGCTGCAATGTTGCATGTGTTTGACCAATCGCAACGAGCAATACA
>JARFOD010156111.1:0-12234 GCA_031763545.1 Mopalia muscosa | reverse complement strand
CAGTATAGTCTGAATGTCGGAACTACTTTCAATCATAGAGTTGACCTCATTGACCCTGTGCCAAGGCTGGGAAATCCTTTAGCGAGAAACAGCCTGTTACTATTTATAGATCTTTCAACGTGAAACTCTAAATCGAAATAAAGCTCAAAACACATGGATAATTAAAATTAAGTCAAATTATTCTAAAATTCCTTTTTTAAATGGCAGATTTTAGAGTAGTATAGTCTGAAGCCTAATATAAAAAAAAAAAAAATAAAAGACATCAAATTTGCTATATTTCTCCTACCCACTGGCAGTTGTATGCATCGAAGATCCAATGTTGTATTGGAAATTGCACTATATATTTTCGACTAAAATATTTATATAAAAAAATGGTACCAGAGAAGAAAAGTATATGGTTTAAATATAATATTGAACTACGATCTTGTCTGGATATGAGCCAGCCATTGACTCTCGTGTACTGACTTATTGTTTGTGTGGCATGGCAAAAAAGTAAAGAGATATTTCTCATAACGGCGCAGTCAGTGAAATTTGGTTGCAGAAGTAAATACGTATTTACTTATACCAGCAGCCTTATAACTAGTATTATCTTATAGGGAAAGATCAAGCTCCCTTGGGTTTTATTCGCTTCAGCATTTGCTTTCTTCACAAAATTTCTGCTTTCTGTAAAAATATTGTTCTAAATAACTACTCAGTATACGGATTTAAATTTCATTATTTCTGGTGAATAAACAAATACAAATACGATACAAATGACTCCGGTTGAAACTAGAGCATCGGCCCGTGGGCAAACGGCATATTTTTGTCCGCTGAATTTTCCTAACAAGTAGGTTATACCCCAGTGTATATATTACTGGTGGTGTACATGTGGTGTGTGCCTTAGGTATCGTTACGATAATATATAGATGAAGAACTTGAACTGATCTAGCTAATCTTGACTTAGTCAGACGTCTACCACAATCTCTTATTATTAGGTCACCGGTGATAACTCTGACAGATGCAGCTTGATCTGTGTAAGCGATCCCCATAGTCCTTAGCTGGCGACACACATTCTAACCATGGGACTTGATCTTGTACCAGATTGCTGTGACCCGACGAAGGGGGCATGGGAATAGGGTAACAAAGATGGCGGAAGAACTTCCATTTGATCAAAACCGTCCCTGTCTTACCTCCACGCCTTATACATACAGCCCACATGGTCATAAACCTAGTGCCATTTGGAATGTCTATATGTAGTGATACCTGTTAATTCAGCTTATTTTGTGCTGTCGTAGCAAGACAAAGTACAAATGTATAAATGCACCGGAACTATGCTTTGATGTCATTCAGCTGTACATCAATCCTATTGCCTTTTTACAGATATCAGTCACCAAAATCAAACAAACAAACAATTTATGAAAATACTAACAAGTTCAATAATTTTTAAATGCTCAATTTTTTGTTGACCTACATAACGCATTTCAATAGTGTATGCACCTTTGGCTTATCGTAAAGTCAGAGCACCGTCGTCACTTCCTGTTTGGGCCGTAATGGTACAAGTAAGACCGCTATTATTCACTTCCGTTTTGTGAGCCTCGAATATAGTTCTTAGTAAAAATGGTTTGTAGTCTTGTTTTATTTATTCTGGCCCTGGGAATTGTTTTTTTTTTTGTTGAATATTTGGTATTGATGTGAAGTAATTGAGTGGAAGTTTCTGGTCAGTGTAATATCATAGCCTAAACAGGTCACATTTGGTGTATTTATCACCATTTGATGGAGTGTGATTGGGCTGTTGTTTACATTCCGAGCCGGCTTGACAACACCTATAGCCGTCCAGGCTCTGTAACTCAAGTTTTTCGGCGGTCATCACATGTCAAGATTTGAACTGGAAACCCCAAAAGGACCGATTACAGTATGTGCCAGTGGTTTTCGCTCAACGAAAGTTTGGGAGGGAGCTGTGGGGCAAACGTTAACATTACGGCTTATGGCAAAATAATGGTGGTCTTATGCCAGATGGTACTTGATGGTTACAAAATAAAGAACTTCATTTTAGTTTCGGATAATTAGCAAGAGGAAAGTGCAGATAAGGAGCTATACAACCTGTTTGAACATATGAAGAGTTCATACGCAAAAGCTGATAAACGCCATACTGGGAAATTTTAAAGTAAGCATGCCATAAGACAGTCCAAACATTCCCCTTATTATCTGTGAAATCAGTTTTTCTACAAAAATGGCTGAACCGTATATCCGTTCATCGGGCTGAATTAAGGTCACGTGGCATCGAGCCGACCCAGTGGTGAAGGAAACTACCCTTAACTTCCCTCAACAAACAATGACAACACCTTTAGCTAAAGGGGCACTGGAAGTGCTGATTCATCACCCTCATAAAAAAGAAAACTAACATTAATAATTAAACATTAATATTACTGTTGTCTGCGATTCAATTGGTAAAATAGAGGAATCAAAAGGATTTGTCTGGATTTGTTTAAAAACGTACCGTGGATATTTCTGCTTCTGACATGAAACAAAATCTAAAAGATAAGTCTACCTATTAATTATCAAAGCAACATTTTCGATAATGAAGCTATTTATGACATGCAATGCGTTCTTAAATGTACAGTAGGTTATATTTTACCAAGATTTTTTTAAATATGATTATCAGAAAAACTAAAATATATCAAAATGATAAAAATGAGGGTTTTTTTTGCTTTTGCGTATGAACTCTTCATATTTACTTTCTCTGTAGTTTGCACAAATCCACTAGACGTTGTTTGATCATACTCAACTGAGCTGTCTTCCTTGAGCTAGCCAGCGCGGTAGACAGCGACACTCGGATATATATGCGTCATGATTGAAAGCTAAGAACAGGGGAGACGACTCTCGGTGCACTGAAGCCGGACTACTTTCACAGTTGCTTATCGTGATAAGCTGTCTACCTGTCAGACATTTTTGTCCAACTACATATGCCATGCTGCTTAAACGGCTATAAAATTTAATTCTGGATTAGGTAATGGACGTCCCTTCGTTGAAGGCCTATCTTTAATATTGGATTAGCGATTCAATCTGCTATTGCAAATATTGCTTGGTTGTGAGCAACAGGGCACATATGTCTATAGTTTAAGCTGTTCCATGTTTAAGTTGTATACTTGAAAACGGTCTCTGGAATGAGATAGAAACGTTGTGTTAAAATAAATCAAGAAGCTGTTATCCATAGGGCTTACTAAATTGTCCTTTGTCTTGTACTTTAAGAATTCATACGACCTATATACTATAAAAACTTGTACAGCAAGAACAAAAGCTTTTCTTCAATATTTTTTTATTTGATTTGATATGTGTTCACCATAATATATATACAATTCCATACGCCCAAAATATAGAGTTATTATGTATAATTTGATAAACTTAAAAAAGAACTAAGTTTTTTATTGAAATTGTTTTTAGGCTGTATAATACATGGTAGTTAGTATTTATTATTGGAGATTGTTAATTCTGTGAGAAGTGGTCAGGGTGAATATGGAGTTATCACAGTGGGATGGATTGAGGTAAGTAGAATTTTCTTCTTGATTTAAAAAAAATATTGATTTCATAAATCTAATATGTATTGGTAATTTGTTCCATTCCTTGGGACCGACTGACTTGAATAAATAAGAAAAAAGATTAGTGTTAGCGAAAGGCCTATTAAAATCAAACAAAAAACGTCTACCCAGGAAGCCAAATAACGTTTTGATTTTGTCGACTTTGTGTACTACCAGTTATGTTGCCACAACCTTAGAACACAACCACACGGCAACGAAACAGAAACGTAATAGCTACATTGTAAAAATGTTGTGGCATCATGCAACGTTTTCACAACATTGTTATTACGTTGTACAAAAAGCAACCAATTCATAATTAGTCACAGTTTTTCTGGGACGTTTTGACAACGTTATAATAACGTTGTATCGACTGGTACAAACTAACCGTCAAATTTCAGTGAAGGTTTGTCTTACAGTAACGTTGTTATATTGTGTTACTGTACAACGTTAGCAATGTATTGCTGGTATACAACGATGCAGCTACATAGTGTGTTTGTCCTTGGTGGTAATTCGCTGTTGAACAACTATTTGTCTAACAAGATACAACACCAACGCATCAGGAATTGCTTCTTGGTTATAAAAGAACTTATATGATAGAACTTAGTTACTATATTAATCTATACTAATAGATTATTAAAATATTCGAGCCCTCTGGCCATACGGGAAGATTGTTTGAAGAGCAATAATCCTGTCTTTACTTAGCACTATATAGGCCTAATTCCTTCGTCTTAGTCCTACCTCCCGCCTATTTCAACCCGTGGTGAAGTTTTGAAATTGTTGATCCGACGGACTCTTCAACATATATTTCTGATTTTTCTCTGATCTTTGCAATTGAAGACACGTTTAAACGTGTAAATTCGGGCGAGAAATTCAAATAAAACGCCGGGAACGGCAGTAGGAGTTAGATTAATACGTCCATGCCATGGTGTCTAAACAAAATAAAACCAGAGAAACAGATGTAAGTTTCGAGAGGCCGGGGATAGCGGTAGATCAATTTCCAACCCCTCACCACGGTTTTAGTTAGTCCGGGCGTATAGCCGAGACGAAGGAATTAGCCATATACACTGTGCTGAGGTAGCATTTGGTCTTTCACAAGTTCCCTTGTTTTGGAATAAAAGTGAATTGCATTGTCTATTTTGATGTATTAAAACTCGTAGGAAGACAAATTACAACTGAAAAAATACAACTGGACTATGCTTTGCTGTCTTTCAGCTGTTCATCAATCCAATTGCCCTTTTAAAGATACCAGTCACCCAAATCTAGCAAACAAACAAATTATAAAGAAACTAACAAGCTTAATCATTTTTAAATGTTCAATTTTATGTTGACCTACATAACCCATTTTAAAATTTGTATGCACCTTTGGCTTATTGTAAAGAGAGAGCACAGTCGTCACTTCCTAATAAGATAGTAATGGAGCGGGTTTATCCTAAAGTTCACAGTCTGCGTTAAAAAGCTAGATGGTACTTGATGGTTACATAATGATAAAACGGTACAGTCAATATTGCGTACCTGGTTCTAGCTGTTATCTACGTTTCTATTTTACTATTGGTATGAATACCACAAAGCTTGGCCTATACTTGAACTCCTTTTTGTAGGCCCTGGACTGGTGGTAATCAGCTTGTGTCAACACTTAAGTGTTGTTTCCATGTCAGTTATATAGTGGGCATAATTCACAGATGACACTCATATCTGTATATCCATTTAAAGCGATAAGCAGCTTAAAATTAAACTCCTCCCTCCAGTCAGAATATATACTTTTTAATTACCAATTTTGCAAAATGATGAGCAGAGATTAAGGATAGCGTTTCTAACCAGGTAACAACCAATTTAATAACTGACTTGGCAACTCGTATATTGTGGATGTAACATGCCATTTCATTTCTGTATATCTGTAAAGCAATTCAATAAATATTCGCAAAAAATGTGAGAAAAATAGTATGTCTCTTATATAAATGACCTAAACCATTATCGTAAGTTGACTTGGTGGATACTTGTTGAAGAGTAGTCAATGTTGGAGAGTCAGAGAGAGAGAGAGAGAGAGAGAGAAGCGACACGGCATGCACAGTTCACCGTACATTAGTTGTCAAGTCAGTTGTCAGTTCTAATGAGATTATAAATGCTATCCATTCACTCCGAACAATTGCTGATAATATGCCAGTATTTATCCAGACTCACTTCATTATCAAGCTCTATTTCCCTTGAATAAGGGGACAAGTCCATCCACAATTTTTCTTTGGTAAGCAACAAAGACGTAGAAGGAGTAGATATTTTGTTACCATCAGTATACCATATAGCTAGCTATTCAGGGAATACTGCAACTTTGGGATGAACACGTGACATCACTATCTTACCAGAAAGTCCTGAGGACGGGGAATCTACCGTTATCCACAGTTACCAACTAACTGATTAAACATTTGAAAATGGGTTATGCTGGTCATCATAAAACGGAACAACTGTTGAGTTTATTAAGTATGATTTAATTTGTTAATATATTTCGAATTAGTTTCTTTGTTTGAATAGAAGATGATCTACAGCTAAATGACACCATAGCTTAGTCCCGGTCTGCTTATACAGATGAGCATCGATATCATGCTATAGAGAAATGGCTCCTTAAAAATAGCGTTTTGGGGCTAGGCATCATATCGTCATTTTGGAAAGACTTATCGATACATAGCCATAACGTCTTAAACTCTTATGTACAGGTGGTGTAAGCCAGTGATTTGTAAGAATGATAGCTCATCAATAGGCGTTCTGTTGGAAAGGACTCCTACCTGCGGTAACATTCAGATACTAGTTTAGTAGTTTGCAATATATACGTGTACTACATTTTTAGCCAACACTAAAAAAACTAAAAAGTTTTGCTGTACAAAAAACAGCTGTAGTGAAAACAAGAAATGATGTGTGGTAACCCATACAGTGGTAACTGGAAAACTAGTTATTACGACAAGTAACAATTTTCAGAAAAATGTCGTACAACTATAAAATCTCGTCGGATATTTTTTACGCCTTTAGTTAAACATGAGGAAATTATATCCGGCCTTATTGAAGCCATACCCTGGTCGTGTTTGAATAACAAACTCTGGAAAAGTATAATTTTGTACTGTACATTCGGGCCAATTGCTTTGGTAGAAAGACTGTGCTTGTTCTTGGAACTGTTTAATATATGCTGTAGGTTATTGTTTTAATTTATTAGGTATTTATTGCACTGAATATGTTTATTCTTCTCGTCTTTTTTCTGGAAATAGTTCAGTATAATTTGACTAAAGTTGCGGTATTCTGGACATTACGGGCATATCTTCATAGCGCTTATACGGGCAACATATTGTTTTGGGGGCCTGCATGTGACCCTCTGACTATCGGCATGTCTTCATTGGCCTCAGGCGTCAGCCCCGTAACCCCTGTCTTTTGGACACTCTCTGGATAATTGCTGATTAATTCCTGGAGTCCGCTGGAAGTAATGCATGTCTTAACTTTTTTTCTACTGACAAATTCCCATGCACAATGTTAAGTACATGTAACATATTGGAAAATTGGTTATCGAAAGCTGTGATTGTTGGGTTTAGTAACCCTTTAATTTTCTTGCAACCTCTGTTTTTAAACTGTTTAAATTAACAAATGTCGCCTGTCTCTCAATAATAATCGAGACCAGTTTCAGAAAATTTTGTCCAATTCGTACTGTTAAAGTTATATGTGATGATTTTCATTTTGAATTTGGATGTAAATACCTTGATATGATTTCATACTTCTTTCTCTCCATATTTGCTGTAATACAACTGATTTGAATACTGTTTATCGTTTTAAATCAATAATTTCAAGTCATTATTTGAGGTACACGGCCTAAGCCTAGTGTTTGATGTGTATGGATATAAATAAAATCATGTAAAAAACATCCTTAAATGTAAGAGTTAAATTTACTGCGAAGTAATTTACCAGATCAAGAAGCGTAATTCATGTTTACTGGTAATAATAAAGCATAATACAAATTAAGTAGCTAAAAAGGGAGGATTATTAGCAATTTTGCATGGAATAAATTTTAATACCATTGTATCAAATGTCCTGTATACAACAAAGACTAAACTCCCACCAATATACATCAATGTAATAATTATATCAATAGTACGTATTGTAATGTTCGTTTGTAATAGCAGCGTATTGCATTAAATTCCTTAAAAACTGATTACAAGGAAAATTGTAAAGTGCTACCTCTGATACCCCCATGCACATGGTATGAATGAATGAATATGCATCTGATAAAATATGATGATTGTAAACAATCGTAATTCATAGTGGATTTATAAAGGTTCTTTCTAAAAATAATTACAAATATAGTACTCTGAGTTGTGTCAATATTTTCAAAGCGCCACACAATTTGTCAAAGATTTGGGTTTGCCTTCAGGATCGACAACCCCTTGGAGAGTCAAAATTTACCATTTTTCAAATAAATTTCTTTATTAGAACATTTTGAGTTTTGTCCTGGGCTTAGTGAAAATATTTGATAAAATTCCTGTTAGGAAGTTCCAGTTAAGCCCTAGTATTTTGAGGAAGACTGATAATACAGACTCGCGCCACAACAGCATGCAGCTCGCCTTAAATCGACGGACTGAGGAATGGGGAGGAGCCTTGTCTTTGTCGAATACTGCTAATGAGGACCAGGGGCTCAACGTATATCAGAGAACAATCTTTTCGAGTCACATTAAAAGGCCCATGAAATTCGCTCTCCGGGAAAGTCAATATTGTGTCCGTTATTAACATGAATCGACAGTAGTGTGCTATGTCCGTTTTATATTTTCTAAATAGTTTTAATTCCACCTGCAGGCCGTCCCCTGCGGCTTTGATGGCGTGGTCCAATCTGTCGGAGAAAAATTCGTATATTTTATGATCGGCTAAGGACAAGCTTTTATATTTTTCTCTATCAGCTGAACTGACTTTTAATTTAGGTTTCCTCGCGTTAACGTTTTGTACAGCGTATATAATATCTTTCATCGGCCACTTGGTTATCCTTCGCAGTAGCAGTAAGGATTCGTCTAATTTCTCCAAAATCATCACCAATGCGAATTTGGAAGAAATGAAAGAGATTAATTCCTTTACTCGTGTCATGTTATTGAAATCTTCTTTTTTCAATCCTAAGTATGAAGCGTGTGGGTTCCGCGTGTATGACCTACCCGCCATCATCCCGACATTGTCATACCGGGTAGGATTACTGAGGTAAGTGAGCAATTTGTTGTCTCCTGGAATTGCCTGCTTGAAACTGGGAATATAATACAGACTGGATACCAACAAACTCATAGGTTCACGCAACATTGTTGTGAACACGGTATCCGCGTGAAAATACCGCATATAATTGACATGGTCGTACAGCACGTGCTCCGCCATCACGTCACTCTTTTGTCCCGGAGGCGGCAAAAAGAAAAATCTACTATTTAGGTGTTCTCGGGTTCCTTCAAATCTTGGATTAACAGCAAGAACGGAGAGATTTCTTTTCCATGCATACCTCCAAACCAACAAAGTCACTGTGCTGCTGCCGGTTTTTGGAATTCTAATATAAACGATCCGATTTCTTTCTATTTCTATTTTCCTTTCCTCCTCAGGCCGTTTTGTCCCATTGGTTACTTCACTGTGTCTGGGTAATTCCACAGCATGGTTGTATCGCAGCTCTGTTGCTCTGTTGTTGTATATGATAAGAGGAAAGGCGATGAATATCCAGAGGCATATAGCCAGCCCAGTAACACTACAGACGGACCTACAATACAGAACAAACAGGTCATGAACAGACAAGATAAGGCTTACAATTTAGCTAAAACAAGAAATGCGGCCTTGTTATCGGCTTTCGATTTGAACAACGAGATCATTTGATTAGGACGAATTCTATTGATGAAATTTATCGATGGAATCAGGTGTAAGTCCATATCAACTTATTATAACCTTAATCTTATTCTACAAAAACAACATTAACAGAAATGACAACACAAAAATTGAAATAGATATTTGAATATGTTACCGTTTTGAAAGTTATTTAACAATACAGACTGATATCATAAGTGCGACAAGCTGTATATTACCACTATGCAATTCTTAGTTGTCCAATGAAAGCTACTTAAATGGTGGCCCTATTATATATGTATGGTAGACTTTTATGACCAATTGGTTCTAGTGATATAACTGAAATAAAGCTATGCTAACATATATTCATTTTGGGTGCATCAATTGGATATAACTTTTTTCTATATATCTCTAAAAACATTTTTAGTAATTTGGGCCATTTTTATCTCATATAAATTTATGAATCTATCCGCTAGAAATATATGAATATTTTTTTGGTAATTAGCATGTTAAACACATTGCATAACATGTCTACCAACCAATTTAGTTACTGCACCAACCTTGGAGTGCATAATTAGGAATCGTACAAAATATGTGATGGCAATTCGGTTACCACTGGATACATAATTTGACTATGACATACAATCCCCATCGGGAAATATAACCGATTCTACTTCCTACAGCGAGATATTGACTCAAAGATACAACCGGGTTATCGTGCTTTTCCCTTGTTTTATTTGCTGGCCTGTGGCAAACGCCGCCCCATATATTGGCGTGAGGCCACCATAATACAGTTCTTAATAAAATTAATTCTGAATAAAATTAGTGTGTTGTCTTGTTTTATTTGTTCTGGTCCTAGAAATTTGTTTTCGGTGGAGTAGTTGGTATTGGTGTAAAGTAGATGAGTGGAGGTTTCTGGTCAGTGTAATATTATAGCATAAATAGGTTACATTTCGTGTATTTATCACCATTTGATGGAAGGGTGATTAGGCTGTTGTTTACATTCTGAAGGTAGCTTGACAGCCCCTATGACACTCCAGGGCTTCTAACTCAAAATTTCTACGGTCATCATCTTTCAAAGCTTTTAACTCGGAACTCCAAAAGGACCGATTAAGGTATGTGACAGGGGTTTTCGCTCAACGAAAGTTTGGGAGGGAGCTGTGGGGCCAAACGTTAACATTACGGCTTATGGCAAATTAATGGTTGTCTTGCGACATATATTGTGGAAATGTAAGCGCGTGGTGTCCTGGCAAAGCTGCGAGAGTTGTCTTAGTCTCGTCCACTACAGAAACTCTCGCGCTAGTACGATTGATAATACACCTGGTAGCCAAGCAGTATAGTGAATATGCCTTTATTTCAACAAGAACCTCATGCTATGCTATTGAAAATTGAAAAGCCAGTGGGTGAGGCCGAGTTACTTTGATGTTCTATGTACGATTCCGCCACCCAACAGCTGAATTGCTTTAGCGCACCGGATTTCAACGGAAGTGAGATTGTAATATGCGCAATTCTTTTCAGTAAATTTACAGCAATAAAAATATGCGCGTTTAAGATGTTAAACAACTGTTATGTATAGCTCCATGGTATGACGCACAGCACATAAATTAACTGGGCTTTCGTAATTGACGTGAGATCATTAATCTTAAATTTAATTAACCATTAAAATATGTTCTGCAACCAAAACAGACGGACACTGTTGAAGTGATATACACAGGGAATGACGTTTAGCAGTAAAAAAATTAGAAATAAAAATATCATAGTAATATGGTGACGAGCGTATGGTCCCAGGCGCATGCTGTACACCATACACTCGCTTCACAGAATACAAAACACTGACTGCTCAGTTTCAATTCTGTCTTCTACGTCGAACCGAACGGACAAACACGTATGTAAAGTGCAAAACGACCAAGTTTATATTTTAACTTGTGCATTACAAAAAATACCCGTTACGTGTTACCCCAAGTTGACAATAAGGTCGAAAACTCCTGCGAGATGACGACCACGTGTTCCTTACCCTAGCAGCTGTCTGCCAATACATATCAAAGATGGATGAATATTTTTCAACATCCAATGATTTATATCAGAACTCTATTAACTAGAAGTATGCAACTGCCATATAGACCGGCTAACCGGCATTGGGGACCGAGCCCCTGTTATAACGTATCTTGTGACGTAGCAGACAAGAAGATTAAGAAGGCCGTATTAAAAAATGTTGCATAATGGCAAACTTCTGGCATACCTGTATCATGATGTTAATAACTAAACGAAACGCATTTACCTGGTGCAATATTTGCAGGTTAGATTTACCATAAGCGGCCACTAAATTGACAAATATTAATTCAGTCATCCGAACGAAAACAGTTGCTCTACGCAGTGGCTGACCAGGGATGAAATTACCCAGAGTTCCTCACAAGTAAACACACATGTCTGAAATATGACGCCGCCGTTTATTGCTGGTCTACAATGCTGTATATGGCAGTTACATGCTTCTATTTAATAGACTTCAGCTTATATATACTGTCACATATTGTAGTTTTATTTATTTGTATTAAGTACCATTTTCCTTGGTGTCGATGGAAACTATTTATCGAAAGCATTGCGCTTATATCAATCTTATGCCTTTAATGCTTTTCACACAAAGGTTTATCTTTTGTGCAATAAGTAACAATTTGGGTTCATAAGGATTCTTGTCGGCTTTCCATTGTAAGTTATTAAGACAGAATAAGAATGGGATAATATTGCACCAGGTAAATGCGTTTCGTTTAGTTATTAACATCATGATACGGATTCCAGGACATAAGAGGCGGGGGCTCAGGGATCGCGTAGGCCCCGGATGCTGTGAAAGACCAAGACTGTT
>JARFOD010156100.1:0-12235 GCA_031763545.1 Mopalia muscosa | reverse complement strand
TTAACGTCATACTCAAGGGTATTTCACTTATATGACGACGGACAGAAATACAGAACATCACAAACAAATCTGCTTCCGGTTACCCTTTAGCTCTGTGAACACCAGGGCAACAGAAAGCAACCTCTTTTCTCAACTCTTAGGATCGACTGAGGAAGCCAAGGGAGTATTAAAATCATAGCCTGTAAAACAATCTTACCTTATTTTTTTTGCCATCCACTTCAAATACTGAGTTATTTCCCTTTCTGTAGCACTCATCACCAGGCGGATGCCTCCAGACACACTTTGCCTTTGTTTAAAGAAAATAAACTCATAGTTATATTGCTCCTGATCAAAGAAAGATGCACCAAATTGTATTGACTCTTACAAAATCTCTGTTAAGTTAGTTCATTCATCGGCTCCACAATGGTGTCATCAAAAGGCCAGAACATGAAGTGATTTTTTTGTTCAGTGAAGTATGTCGCACAAAGTTATAAAATCACAAATTAGGAGCACAACAAACTTTGACGTGATAAAGCTCAAGCTGTTATAACCTCTACTCCTGGAAGATTAGTTAGATTACTAAGATCTAGTTGAAACGGTGAATTGGATATTGTTATCGACAGATTGATTTATGATTAACAACATGTTTTAGGATGTTAAACTTTTCAAAAGAGCTTTATTCCAAATTAACACAAGCATAACTATCCATAGTGAAGAGTTTTGCCGTGTTGGAAAGTAATTCAAGACTGCATAGCTAAGCTCTAAACAAACTACTCTTAGTTAGGTTTTTTTGTTTGTTTGATTGGGGTTTAAAGTCGTAATCAAAGGTATTTCACTTATATGACAACGGATTGTCCTGTTCCATGCCATATATACATATCTTTATTTAATGAGGGTATAATATAAACTCAGTCAGTTTTGGGATAAAACTGTTCTTCCCTGAGGCCCTCAGAGGAACAACATACATGAGAATTGACAGACATGGATTGACTTAACCACAGAACTAGCTACACAATAGGTACCTAAAACTAAAAAAAATATCTACACTTTTATTATGCTGGAAATGAAACCCTCAGAAAAACCACCTCCGTGATTGCCAGAGCCACATCTTGTGACTCACTCATACTGTTAGTCAAAGGGCTAGGCCATAATGTAATCACTACAAATAACCCAACTCACCACATGTCGCCTCATGATAGTAGCTGTTCTCATATATTTCAGACAGAATTCACAAAGGTAAATTTTAGATAGCCTTGAGTATTCATCAGGGTAGGGAGAGGAGTACCAGGTCTCCATCTCATACTGCCCCATCTCCACACTTTTCACTCTGTATTCTTTGCGCTCACTCAACTGGTAATGTGAAGTCAACTCATGCTCCTGTCAATATAAGGGGTCCATTAAATGAATACAGAATTTTACTGTCATCTTAAGTCTCGAGCAGGGGCTTAACCTGTCCAAGTGGACACCTTGACACCGTGTTTTTTCGAAGCAAAATGACCATTTTGGACACCACGCTTTTGATTTCTGGTTAAGCCCCTGATCTCAAGTCTTTGTTTGATTTATAGAATCATTGATTGACTGATTGATTAAGCGATTGACTGACTGATTGATTACTTGATTGATTGTTGTTTTACGCCATGTTAAAGGGTATTTCAGTTACACGATGGTGATGTATTCCAACAATAATTGACCCTAAAGTTTGAAGTGCTTCCATAATGTTGTAAAGTTAATTTATCTCCAGTGATAAGTAAAGACAGTAGTGCTACTGCCATCTGCAAGAGGGCTAGAGTAATTGAAAGGAACATAATAATTGTCAGAAACAGAACGATTTGCAATAACAGGATTACTGACATTTACATGAGAATATTTGTCAGGAACAAACTGAATTGATATGAAAGTTTGTTTGATTGGGGTTTAACATCGTACTCAAGAGTATTTCACTTATATGACAATGGATTGTCCACTTCACACTGCACCTTGCATTATGGGGGAAAACCAGGAAGAAACCTCGAAACCCCACGATTGCCGGAGCCATCTGTGACTCCCTCATATAACTAATGGTCGACAGATGGACTTGATCCTGTGAACAATACATCAAAGCAGGATTAGCAAGTGCACACACTACCACTAAGCCACAGTCCCAGGCTGGCTATATAAAATAAATGATTAGCAGTTAGATACAAAATGACTGGCAGTGAAAGAAAACAACATTCTTCTATGGTGGGTGTACAGCTGTCACTAAATAGTTTAAAGCAATCTGCTTTTACTGAATTCTTTAGAAATTGTAAATAACAGAGCATGATCGCAAGCCTACCATTTTTTCACATGCTCTAGCCTGGGCTTCTTTAAATAGTTGTAGGTCGTACTGGGAGGCAAGTCCCTGTAATAAGGGTTCTCTATTCTTGTCGTGGAGTTCTCGATGTTCCCGATGTTTTTTCTTCAAGTCCTCTGACAATGGCATAACCTGCTGTCTGACCTGTTTCACCTTGTGTCCTTTAGCTTTCTGTTCTTCATTCGGATTCTAAAAGGTGGACAACACGATTTATTACAGTTAAAGACAGATTGTTTGTTTGATTGGGTTTCAATATCATCATGTCTTCTAAGTAATTTGTTTGTTTGATTGGGGTTTAACGCCGTACTCAAGGGTATTTCACTTATATGCCGACAGATTGTCCACTTCACACAGCCTTATTACGGTGGAAAACCGGGAGGAAACCTCGTAAAAACCACCCCCGCAATTGCCGGAGCCACAACATGTGACTCGCTCATATACCTGATGGTCAAAAGACGGACTCGAACCCGTGAACAGTTAATTGAAGCATGTTCAGTTCCGGAAACATACTCACTACCACTGAGCTACGGCTGCGGGCTTGTATAGCAAGGAGATTCAAATGAATTAACAAAGGGTTACTGACCAGGCAGGACAATATCTATCCAAAAACAAACTTTGGGCCAATTTATTATTTTTCTTTGATTGGTCTCTGGCAAGGAGATTTGAATCTGAATGATTGTTTGCTTGATTTGGTTTTTATGCTGAACCAAAGTTCAATTATTTTACTCATGATGGCATGCAAGCCCCATGGGGTTGAGAATAACACCCTCAATGTCACTGGCAACAAACGTAGACAGACAGCACTAGCTACTAGTTGCGAGCAAGGGCCTTTGAAGAGGGGCGTTCTCTCATCCATCGTACAGCCCTGAATGGGACACCCAGTTACTTGAAAAGTGAAGCAAAATGACCATTCTGGACACCATACTTTTGATTTCTGACTAGGCATGTGGGGCTAGTTGTTCAAAAGACAATTAGTCGCTTACACATGATTAAATCACTAACACTGGGTTAGAGATAGACATTCAACATGGCATGACATCACCTAATAGAGGATTCAATTTAAAAGGGCTTGGAGCAACCAGCCCCTGGTGGCCAGCTCAAGGTATTGAATCTCTCTGTACTGGGTTTCAATGTCCATAATCATTAAGAGATAATATGTTGCAAGAAAAAACAGATAAGTGTCAGCCTCATAAAAATGTTCTTTTTATGTTAATATTAAAATCCTTCTGCATCTGCACCACAGACGTCATTATCACTATTCAAAATAGCTTGTTCTCAGATATGTTCACTGAAAGATCACTGAAATATAGGCCTTAAATTCTTTTAAAAAAGTGGAAAAAGCTGTGTGATTGTTGGCAGAAATAAGTTTCTTTTTTCATAAGCAAAACTTTCTTACTGGTCTCCTGAGATCTCTTCTGTCGTTCAAAGTTTGTAGAACTTTCTTTCTGTCACTGGCCCGCTTTTGTCGTTGTTCATATTTTTCCTGAAATATAAGATGTTTCATTATTATCTGGGAGACATTAAGACCTTTTAAATGTTATATTTACACAAAATTTTTTTTAATTCGATTCTAGTTTTAGAAGAAAAAAAAGACAATCATCTGATTGGTTTATTATAGACTATTTTGTTAACAAAAATGATACAACATTCCGAGTGACATTGAAGGAGGAACGGCTGATAGAAAAAAATACACCTACTAACATGAGGAAGAAGAAACCAAGTTAACGTGCTATTTTCTCTAATTCAGCAGGTTTGCCTATATTTTCAGCTGAAGGTGGAAGAAGCCAGAAAGAAAGGGGTCTGAACAATAAAAACACAGCTTCAACTGAACAGTCATATTCACCGATCGTATTGCTAAAAGGTTGAGATAGCTACACATTCTCTGATTGTGTACGTCTTAGTGGTAGAATGTGCGCTTTCTAATCCTACCTCGATTTACCATTCACAGGATCTAGTCCATGGTGTCCTCCTGGTTTTTCAAAGTAATTAAGCAAGGAGCAGTGTGAAGTGGACAATCTGTTGTCATATAAGTGAAAAAGTTTCGAGTACAATTAAACCTCAATCAATCAAACAAACAAACGAACCAATAGATGATTACATATAAGGCTTGTTTTTACTGTTGTTTGATTGATAAGGGTTTAAAAATGTACTACAGGTTATTTCACTCAGAAGCCAGCCCAATGGGTCAAGGCAACAAACCTTCACACCACTGGCAACAAACTAAGACAAGACAGGACATAAAACAAAGACATCACAAACAAATCAACTTTGTTATCCCCATTAGCTCTGAAAGAACCAAGGCAACAGGAATTTTTACAGTTGCAATAAATTGTTCATACCATACAAAAAAATTGTGAAGCGAGGTGAATCTCATGAGCTATAGAAAGCCATAGTAATGCACATGTGCAGCGTTTTTCCGAAATCATTACAGAACCAGATGAATGAGAAAAATACAGAGTACCAGATTTTATGTGGATTAGGCCTGGAGTAGGCCGAGCTACCTATCCCTGTATATTGTAATCCCAGGCTTAATCTTAAGCTGCCTATTGCTTTCAGATTATTCCACTCAAAAGTCTGAGTGCAATATACAAACTTCCTGCTCCTCGGTTCCCTAAAAACTACGAGGTGTACATACTCTTTATGTAATACAAGAGGTTACCTTATATTTTTCAAAAAATCTGGAGAGCTTGATCTCCATTCTCACCTTACATTCCTCGGGTGTTGTATTGTGGTAAATTGGACAAGCTGATATAGTGTGATGACTTTCATATAGCCCAGACAAATGACCTGAAATATAAATCATTTATTAAAGAAGAGGGGAAAAAAAAAAGTACGCAATACTTTCACAGAATATTCGTGAGGCTTGTTTAAAAACTTATTTACTGAAGGGTTATGATCCTCAGAAGAATAGAATACAATAGAATATAATTTATTTAAAGTCGGTTTAAATAAATTTACCCCTTTGCAAAGCCAATAGACCCTAAGAGGCTCCTTGTGCATCTGGACCTTTAGTACAGGAAAGGCAATTATAAGTGTAAAATTTGAGTTACATGTATCATTTTAGATGATTTAACACTTGATTGTATGCTTATTTGTATGTCTGTGTAAGATCAAATAAGTTACACATTTAAATAAGTAATTTTGGCTGACCTATTGAAGTTAATACTGCTAGCGAGTTGAAAATGAGGCTGGATTAAGAGGAGGTATCTCATACAAGTTATAACCACATAAAATGCACAAAATCTGCGCTTAAATTTACAGCCATATGGAACTGATTGCTATTTATGAGGTTTGTTTGTTTGTTTGATTGGTGTTTAATGTCGTACTCAAGGGTATTTCACTTATATGACGACGGATTGTTCACTTCACACTGTATACAGCCTTATTACGGTGGAAAACCAGGAGAAAACCCCTGATTGGGGCTTAACGCCATATTTATTATTTCACTGACATGACGACATGTAAGCACAATGGGTGAAGGAAACCACCCTAGACACCACTGGCAATAAACAAAGATAAGACAGGACAAATACAAATACATCAGATATTGATGTTGCCCCATAGTTTCTAGAGCACCTGGTTATAGTTCCACAAAACGATCTTAGCCTACGTAGATGTTAATTACCATGACGACACAATATCTTCAGTACTGGTCGCCATGACAATTAAGATTAAGAAAATTACCCCAGGGCAACAGGAAGCTCCCTTCCAGCCCTGCACGCCACTTACCTTGGACACATGGGCATTTCCATACAGCTGTACATGTTTTAGTAGTGTTCTGTTCAGATGAATGGGACTGTTGTTGACTAGGAATGGGGTTTATAACTGTATAGTAGGAACACAGCAGGATTTCTTTGCCCAGTCCTTGTACTGACAGAGTCTGCCTGGTCACAATAAAAAAATAAATCAAAAGAAATAAATAAATAATCCTGGTCCAATGAGAGAATAAACCACCCTTGAAGAAACCTTTTGTGTGGCGGTGATTTTTTTTATCCAAACTTGAATCGCATTTTGTCCGAGTTAAAATACTGGTTTGTTCCGAATTTAAAATATTTGTTTATATTCACTTAAGCCTTTTTATTTTAGATAGAAGCTGTAAATTTGAATAATTAAAGAGTGAAATCAAGTAAGTTCACTCAACACACTGTCTTCTTTGCTTGCAAACTGGTAATGCATCTAGTCAATTCCCACATTCCGCGAGAGAGTTTGTGATTTCATCGTCAGTTCATGGTTGAAGATTTCGGTTACATATCCCTGTATAGTGTAATCCCAGGTTTAGACAAGATGTCTGAGGTTAAAGAAGTCATTTTTGTTTCTTTCTTTTTTTCTTGAAAACCGCGTCAAATCGATCACAAATTTTTCAATAAATTCAAACAATATTTTGATTTTCCAATACATTTTGAGGAATAAGAATTGTTTTAGAATAAATCCGTTAAGTGAAAACAACATTGAATTTGTTTCAGTGTCCTAAACAGTGGGACCCTGTTTACTTACCATGGAGGTAGTATTTGTATAATCAGACCTGCTGCTACTTTTGGAAGCAAGGAGGAAGGGCTGGGTAAAATCACTCTTAATTCAGGGCTGTCTGATGTGATGATCCCCCTGTCCGCTTCCACACTGTGACACGTTATCACACACAGGCTACAAACAATGTCCACTGAGGTCACCCTGACTGTTAGAGATTTGGAGCTCTCTGAAAAAAAGAGGTGGTGTGGAATTGTTTTATGCTCTGATTTTCCCACTGTGTTGTTAACATTACTTCATTTATTCAATGGTGAAGTCCATGCCACAAAAGAAAAAAAGCGTCTTAAATGGAATAGATGGCATCAATTATTCATTCAGGCATCAATTATTCACTCAGGTAAGATTGATTGGTGTTTTACGCCATGCTTAAGTATTGCTACTCTTCAAACAAATTGCCCTTGGCCATAGGGCAATTCAGATATGTGTCATCACTTTATGGAAACAAAAGTTATGTTGATTTGTTGAATGCATGATGTTCAACACTTAAGTTTGTTTGTTTGTTTGTTTGATTGTGTTTAACATCGGGCTCAAGGGTATTTCACTTATATGATGAAGGATTGTCCACTTCACGCTGCCTTATTCCGGTTTAAAACTGGAGGAAACCTCCTAAAAACCAACCCCCTGCGATTGCCAGAGCCACAAAATGTGACTCGCTCATATACCTGATGGTCGACAGGCGGACTCAGACCCTTGAATGGTAAATCAAGCATGTTCGGTTTAGGAAGCGCACTCTCTACCACTGAGCCACGGCCGGGGCCTTCAACACTTATGACTTCAGGTTACTTCACTTTAAAAATGGAGGTAGCCATGTCACCAAAGGTTCTTAAAGGAAATATAGGACAATCATTTTCTCTTTCAGATATGCATCCTGACTTTATTGAAGTCTCATTTCCTTGGCCAATAACCAGTGGCATATTGAGGAAACCAGAGCATATCAGCTGGTCACTCAGTTACACATTGTCACATACTGGCTATAAACAGTCAACATTGATGCCCCCTTTTGGTTTGTTTGATTACAGTTTAGGACTGTTTTAAAGGTTATTTCACTCAGAAAACAGAACAATCACAGAACACAATATAACCACATCGCAATTGATCGGCTTCATGCTGCCACTTTAAGCTCTATAAGCACCAGCGCAACAATTACACATTTTTAGATCCTTTACAAATTATTACCAGTGAGTTTGTGTGGAACAAAGGAATATTGGTTGATACATTTCTGTTTGATAATTTTTCTTCCAATACTAGGAAAATTTGCAGTTTTTTTTCTATATAGGCATGACCCAATGTCAGTTAATGTGGACCCTGGATGAAGTTTCCATGACAACAGTAGTACAAAATTAAGTCGATGTTCTTGCAATCTAGAAAATCATTTTCAAAACTAGACAAATAAAAGCTCCCAGGAACAGGTACCTTGAGATTCATGTAAAGCAGACTGGAGATTAGTCCTAAATTTATGATACCACACAGATATAGCTGATTTATCTCGAACTTGTAACTTAGACAACTGCTCCCCCATACTGTTCCTAAAAAAAAAAAAAAGAATATCATCACATTCTAAAAGCTCAAGGTTGAAAATATATATGAAGTTTGGGTTATCCCCCTTGATCTCATTTGTAAACAAATATGATCGATGATTTAAGACAAGGGTGTGCCACCTGGCCTCACACCTGCACAGATATCCACCTGTGCCAGCCCAATGGGTGAAGGACACCACCCTCGACACTCCTGGAAACAAACAAAGAGAGGACGGGACAAATACAGGACAACAACAGGACACAATACAGACACCACAAACAGATCAGCTTCCTGCTCCCCTTCAGCTCTGAGCGCACCAGGGCAACATGAAGCTCCCTCCAACCACCCGCACGGCAACATTGAGATCGGAAGCAATCCCCCTGTTTGTACTGTTCAATTAGGTAAAGCTTACTGAGGTTCACAAAAGGTCACAGTTTCCATTAATTGTTTGTTTGCTTGATTGGTGTTTAATGTCGTACTCAAGGGTATTTCACTTATTTGACGACGAACAGAAATACAAAACATCACAAACAAATCTGCTTCCTGTTACCCTTAGCTCTGCTAACACCAGGGCAACAGAAAGCAACCTCTTTTCTCGCCTCTTACGATCGACCGAGGAAGCAGACGGAGTATTCTGCAGTGCCATGGCCCACCCACTCCCTCACGAGGCCAGTTTCCAATAAAAACACAGATAACAAGGGACTATGATTATTACCTAATTCAGCCAAAAAAACTAACCATGTTAATGGCGTATGTCACATGTAAAATGTAACTCAACTTGAACCTAATTATTTGAATGATGTTTGTTGATTGTGTGCATATCCGGTTGTCATGTTAAAATACAAAGTTGGCAAAGTTGGTTCGTCAGTGTAAATCTTTGGTTTTAACACACTAGATTTGAGAATAGGCTATGTGATTGATCAATTTAATGAAGAAACCAACATTGTAGGGTGGTTGCGTTGAATCTTAATATAGTAACAAGAAAAACATGGGGTGCATTTTGGACATTTTTTATAAAATTAGAGAGTAATTAAAAAGTGTGTTGCTACTAAAACCAATGAGGAAAACACATATAAATAGGATATTCTAATTTAAATTTAAATAAATTTATAAATTTCTACCTGGGCCTGTTAGTTGTCATTTTTCATTTTGTTTTCTTTTGGGCGCACATAATTTGGGTATATGTAATTAGGGCACAGCATTGATCGCCAGGATTTGAGTGCAATTTAGAGCCCTGCTGATTGATACCAACCTTGCATATTTCTTCTTTTTCTTTTTGCCGGAGTCTAATAAATTCTCAGGTTCTTTAGAGGGTGAAACTTTAGTGGGTGTAACAGCTTGCCATTGGACACTTTTCAGCCAATCACCAGCCTTTATTTTTCTGGATTGATCTGTCTGTAATTGTTTGATGGGTGATGTTGAAGAGGTAGGTTCAGATATATCCTAAAAACCCAATGTGAAAGTTAGAATTTGTTTATATGAGAGGGGTGCCACTTGCGACAGAGAAATTATTTGAATAGAGTTTCACATCACATTTTGACAGGTAATTTGACTAATACAGCAGCAGGCCAGCCTGTCACTGGGTTGAGAAACCCACAGTCCACATCACTGGCTATACAAGATGACAAGATACAGGACTAGGCTTGAATGTTAAATATGTGGGCAAATGAGTAGTGCCTAAAATCGACTAGTTGCCAGTTCAAGCCGTGAGTATACTGATATATTATATAAACAAATTTTTGTATGTATTTTCATTCTATTTTGGAGAGAATTAAGACCCTTCATTTGTGGTATTTTCAAGGGCTTCCACCAATAGGCATATCTATTTAAGTGGTGTTAACTGAACAAGATTACAACACTGGCCAAAATTTATACTGAGGGATGGGTACAACCCAGAAAACAACCTTCCCTAGATTTCTAACATACCAAGCCACATCAGGCGGCAAGAAGGAGGATTGGAGGATTGTATTGTACACCAATCAAACAAACAAACAAACCACAGTGTAACCTCTTTACCACTTTACCATGGCTAAGATTTGTTTGTTTGTTTGATTGGTGTTTAACGTCGTACTTAAGGGTATTTCACTCATATGACGACGGATTGTCCACTTCACACTGTACACAGCGTTATTACGGTGGAAAACAGAGAGGAAACCGCGTAAAAACAACCCCCGGATTGCCAGAGCCACAACATGTGACTCGCTCATATACTTGATGGTCGAAAGGCGGACTCGAACCCGTGAACGGTAAATCAAAGCATGTTCAGTTCAGGAAGCACACTCCCTACCACTGAACCACGGCTGCGGAAGATGTGCACCTTGTGATCCATCTCAACTCATCACCCAGCATCTCAGTGCAACTGGCTGCAACGGAATTCACCTTACGACAGTTGACATAAGGGACTGGGTACAATTAGTTGCAGTTGATCGCAAGTGAGTTGAGCATGTTCTACTTTTTTCTGCAAGTGGCTGTGATCGATGAAAACAAAACACATCACGTGAGGAATCACATGACCAGTCAAATGGCTTATCTTGAACGGAGCAAAGATATACATAAATAATTAATAATTGAGCTTTAAATGAAACTTTTTTTGCATGTTTAGTAGGGCGAGGAAATAATATATAAATGCTTGCTGTCAGATGTTATTGATAAAATATCATTTAGTTTGGATAAATACAGTATATTTCTAAATGCACCCCTTGATAGGCATTAACCATTCAACAGTATCATAGCTGCACAGTGAGCATGCACACTTATTTCCAGTTAAAATTAATCAGTCGATCCTGTTCCTTATCCATTCTATGATGTTTAGTTGGAATGAATCGTAAGCGTTTTGTAAAACGTTGAGTGTTTGACTGCATCCAGTTGTTCTCAGTCTCAGTGGATCGCATGTTGGCATTTATTTAGTTTTTAGGAATGTTGTTCTTTGAGCCAAGAGCCTAGGCAGAGGCATGTCCATCTGTCCTTTTGACACCCTAAATTAAACAATTGCCTCATTTGGACACCCTTTTTTAAGAAACTTAAACATGCAGGAGATAGGAAAACTGTAAAAATTGGACATCCAGCTACTTATAAAGTGAAGCAAAATTACCATTTTGGACACCATACTTTCTATATCTGGCTTAGCCCTTTATTCAACAATGTGTTACAAGTGCCATTGGTCATAGCTACAGGACAGCTCCTACTTTCAACTCTTGATGTTTATGTTAATCCTGTCAGAAGGATAACACTGATAAACAATTAGGTACCTGGGACATACTATAAATACAGGTATTAAATAAATATTATTGCTAAAAGTTTTAAATCTAACATGAAGCATAGATCACTTTGATTTACCTCAAAATCCGTTCTCTCTGATTCTGACCCCTTTGTCTGTGTTAGCATTGCTTGTAAATCTTCACCTTCAGATTCATACGAAACAATGGAGCCATCGTCTTCCTAAATATGGAGAAAAAAAGATTGATTGATTTATGTTTAATTTGACATGCTCGTTCAATTAAATTACAAGGTTTAGTCCAACAGTTATTAAACAGCCTCACAAACATAAGATGTGAAATGTTTTACTGTGTCAAAAAAACACTATTGCTCAAGTGGTAGATAAAGACAACATCTCTACGATTGGTACATACTACCAGAGGGCAAAGTTACAAGAAGCTTGTAAACTGCACAATCATCTTAAACCTTCAAATTAAAAAAACACCATTAAGGATACTCTAACCCCCCCTCAGCTCAAAATTTGCAATTTTTTTACTATTGCATATTCCCAAAGTTGAGATTGTGATCTTTCTCCCAGAGCAGACCCGATAAAAAAATTTGAATTTGAAGACCGTTAACTTTGATAATAAAACTTGACTACATTATTTACAACAGGGGTGTTTTGAC
>JARFOD010156099.1:0-26180 GCA_031763545.1 Mopalia muscosa | reverse complement strand
GGAGAAACATGCCGGGCAATCATGTAAGTGACATAACCATCACCAATCAACAAATCACTAAAAGATGAAGGAGAAACATGCCGGGCAATCATGTAAGTGACATAACCATCACCAATCAACAAATCACTAAAAGATGAAGGAGAAACATGCCGGGCAATCATGTAAGTGACATAACCATCACCAATCAACAAATCACTAAAAGATGAAGGAGAAACATGCCGGGCAATCATGTAAGTGACATAACCATCACCAATCAACAAATCACTAAAAGATGAAGGAGAAACGTGCCAGCCATCATGTAAGTGACATAACCATCACCAATCAACCAATCACTAAAAAATGAAAGAGAAACATGCCGGGCCATCATGTAAGTGACATAACCATCACCAATCAACCAATCACTAAAAGATGAAAGAGAAACATGCCGGGCCATCATGTAAGTGACATAACCATCACCAATCAACAAATCACTAAAAGACGAAGGAGAAACATGCCGACCCATCATGTAAGTGACATAACCATCACCAATCAACCAATCACTAAAAGATGAAGGAGAAATGTGCCCGGCCATCATGTAAGTGACATAACCATCACCAATCAACCAATCACTAAAAGATGAAGGAATAAGATAAACTAATTGATTAATGTCTTTCTTAATACACCATAGTTTGTTCAACATGCTTCCACTGTATTTGTTTGTTTGATTGGTGTTTAACATAGTACTCAAGGGTATTTCTCTTATATGATGACAGATTGTCCACTTTACACAGCCTTATTACGGTGGAAAACCGAGAGGAAACCTAGCCAAGACTAAAAATATAATATGTTCAATGGCACACTATAGGATAGTTCACTTTTACATATATCCTGATTTTTGATTGGTGCTTTATACATTAAGGTGCACTACTGGCTATTATCATTCATTCTAGGCAAAACATCACGTGACGTTAAAGATAACACGTTCGCTGACTGCCTGTACATGGCAAGTAACGTGAGAGAGTATGAGAAAAGCCAATCGTGCACCTAACTCGCTTTATATCATACTCTAGGGAACATTTATATGATAAAGTTTGGTTGGGCTTATATCATACTTTAGGGTAGTTCACCTATATTGATAACTTTGAATTATCATTCTTTGGCGGCAAACTGAGACATGTAAAAAAGGTGAAGGACTTCCTAAAACATGTGAAGGTGTGAGATATTGATAACAATAATTACAATTTGTTTGATTGGTCTCAAGGGTATTTCACTAATGTGACAACGGATTTTCTACTTCACACTGTTCCATGCCTAATTACAGTGGAAAACCAGGAGGAAACCTGGTAAAAAACACTCCCGCGATTGCCGGAGCCACAAAGTTTGACTCACTTATATACCTGAGGGTTGACAGACGGACTCAATCCGGTGAACAGTACATTGAAGCAGGCCGCAGGCCTTGTAGTCTGAAGACTGTCAGTATATATACAACTCTATGAGCCGTAAGCAATTAATGTGTAATATTGACTTTCCTGAGTAAAAGAAATTGAAGCACTGACATTAAAACAATATTTACTTACTGGTTTTCTATGGCTATAACAATCAACTGACCGAATTTCGACAAGAGTGTAGGACGATATTTATTAAAACATATGATGTGTAGGTTTGGGAGAGTGGGAGGCCATTTTTTAATGACTGTGTTCTTGTTAATACAGCCTACAAAAGTCCTAAACTAGGTCAGACAGCTGACGTAAACATAAAATGGGTGAATAAAGGCAAAAGAAGAGTAAAGATTAAATATTTACGTAATAACTATATACATCAGAAAAAAGATTGTTATCTAAATTTTATTTTAAAAGATAGGATAATAAAATTCAAGCAGAATAATATTGAATTTAATCCTTTTTCTTCATCAAATATTAACCAAATCCAAATATGATGGAAACATTAGGCTCAGCCAGGTTCCATTCATCACTGATCTGTTTAAAATGCTCTGCTACCATAAATAGGTTATGGTTAATTGACACTATATAGTAAGTGCAATAAGTCGGATAGTCAGCATGTATACTTTCTGTCTGTAGGGGATTTTATAAAAAAAAAAATTTCATCCAACTCAATATTTTTAGCGCGCCTTTGTCACACAAAATGCATTAATACTCAATTTAAGTAACTGTTCATCTTCAAGTAAATAAAACCAACATGTTGGTGGATATGACACTGGATGAAGTGAGGAAATGTGAGGGTCATTCAGTGTAAATTCTGAATTTTATATAACTCACTAGTGGCCAAAAGAAGCCAAAACTCCATTTTTTCTAACAAAACTGAATATCAAAATTTAAGAAAAACTCAATTTGCCCTTATTTTTCATCAGGGTATTCTAGATGAAAAATGTCTCTAAAAACCCCTGGTCTATACCAATGACCCATCCATACATATCTAGTTATTCATAAATTTGGCAGAGAACTGCTGGTCTAGACACTTCAATAATATCATGACAGACTCCCACAACAATTTACAAGTCTATCTCTAGCCAGCTATGAAATAAATGTGTCATATTAATTAAACTTTTACAGTCCATCGCAATAAATTGAAAGATGTGCCAGTCATGTGTTTAAGTAGGGCAAACTTTACATTTTAATTCATTAAAATAGACAGCCTTTGTCTGTAATTTTTAATATGATTTAAATAAAATTCACACGTTTTTGTTACAAAAAATTCAGATTTACATTTGAACTACAAAGGGAATGGTAATAGCTTATCTAAGCAATAAAATTGGGTTTAAATTTCATATAACAACTGGACATAAGACATAGTAAAATTATATCAGCTTTCTATGACAAGCTTCAAAAGCATACATGATTGTTGTTTTCTTTGACGGGTTGTTTAAAATTGAATCTGTCCACATCACTCGATACTCTCTACATTATGAGAATAAACGGTTCACAAAGTAGACGATTGTTAGCTCAAAAGTGATATGCTGAATAGTAACAGTGACTAATGTGAAAACGATGAAAAAAAAGATTGTTTGTTTGATTGGGGTTAAATGCAATACTCCAGGTATTTCTCCGATGAGATTGTGCCAGACTAATGGATGATGGAAACCACCCTCAAAAACAACTGATAAGAAATGAAGACAAGACACAAAAACAAGACCACTATTAAAGACCACCAAGACAATAACATCTAACACAGATACAGCCCTTAACTCAGACAGCACTAGCGCAACAGTTTATCCCACCCAACCAAAACAGGAGAGATCAGCTCAATAGCAGGTTTCATGAAGAAAATGACACTTTCCGTTTCTTTTGATTTCACAGGATCTGATGGGCTGTGACGCTTATTAGTTCCAAAGTTAAATGCTGAAATAGAGATTAGGGACAGGACCCAGAGAAAAAGAAATCTAGAGATAGTTGATTTGATTAAGTTAGTTTGATTGAATGATTGGTGTTTTACGCCCTGCTTACGGCTATTTCGCTTACATCACGGGGGTGTATTCCAGCAAATAATTGCTACTGGCACAACCGAGATGTGAAGCGGTTATCTGATAAGATTTATTTTCCTCTAGTGCTAAGTAAAGACAGCATGGCTACTCTTCAAATAAGCTGCCCTTTATAGCCAGAGGGCAATTTGATTAAAGAGGTGGGGTTTATACTCATTCAGTTTAATTTCTTTTTTATTAATTAACAAAAAATAGTAAGCCATATACAGGCTGGTATTTAAAAAAAGAGGTTTTGTTGGTTACATTTAACTTATGCTGGATGTATCATAATTATTGAGATTACTCCCATAATCCTCCTTTACACCCCTGGGTATAATCCAAACCAACACAATGGCACAGATTTTTTGTATTATTTGGTAAGAGTAATTTACAGGGGTAGCACTTCTATATCTGTATTTCTGACAAAAACATTATCTGTATCACACTCATGCAATGGCAGTCAATGAACTACTGGAGATGAGTGAAATTCTATCTGGGTTATAGTAGAGGGGGTAACCCATTGACAACGACTGTGACCTCCATGGCATTGCAATTTGCTAGCCTTCCACTGGGATTATTCCGTTGGTTGTTTTTTGAGAACAGGAAACTACTGTGGTTAGTTAGATGTCTCGTTAACCTAACTATAGGATACACTATTCATCTAGCATAAGGATGCAGCCTAACCCATTCTCTGCACCCTTCAGTAACACTTGCCCCTCCCTTTTCTGCCACAACCCCTCCTCAATGGTTCATCAGTCCCAGTCTTCAACATGACAGTATGACAGATTTACTTTGCTCTCTGTTTCCAGATTTGAGCATGCCCATCTGTCACAAGCAGAAAACGACCCCTTAACCTTGTGTGGGTGGAGAGGGCACTTCCTGCCAGCTGATCATCGCTCCCACAGAGATAATTTGTCCTATATTTGCCCCAGGAAGAGAACGTCTGTCTGGTACTGCTGTAGTAATGGGTACATGAGAACTAAACTATTTTAAATCAGATGTTCATTTTTAAAACTTGTATGGCACCAGAAATCCATCACTGACTATAGCAATATTTTCAGGGTTGGAGGGAGTGAGGGCTGAAGTGTGGGAGGGGTATAGGCTGGAAGAATCATCAGCTGGTGGGGGCTAGGGCTGGAAGTGTCAGGTGACAGGATTTATGAGAAAAAAACTGGCAATACATGTATATCAGAATAGGGTCTCAATATAATGAAATAATTTTGAATTTAACATGTATAAGCTTATGCCCTGTTGTAATAAGGACCATGAGCCGGAGGGAGTGAGGGTTGGAAGTGTCAGGTAACAGGATTTATGAGAAAAAAATATGTCAAAATAAGGGCTCAAAATAAGGAAATAATTTCAAATCTAACATGTATATGCCCAGTTGTAATTTATGTTGCAATGAAAATTTATAACAGACATGGAAATAGATGATGTTAATCCACATTCTCAGATTTTAAACTACATCGAAATGTTAAAATTTAAATTTGCACTCTTTCATGTTTAAGAAAACTTTTAACTTCTTATTGAAAAGAGAAATATTGAATATTTTGAACTACAGCAATTCGATTGACACAACAGCATTAAGTCAAAATGTCAGATTTAAAAGGGCATTGATGCCCCAGAGCAGTGCCCTATCCTCCCAAAAGGGCACTAAAGGTTGTGAAGGCGCCACCCTAAGCTGTTAAACTGTTGAACAAACTGTGTAAGCTATCATCACTGACCACTCAGTGCTATTAAAACCTCATAAAGTTTATGAAAGTCTGGGAAAGAGTGACTAGTAAGATATATGACACTAATTAATGATAAGAAACTCATTAGTATAGCTTTGTTCTCTTTGTCACCTCTCCACCAGTGTCTCCATCTGTTACTCACATCTTATTTACCACTGTAATCTGTTCTGGTCAGTAAACAGAACACACAGTACAGCTCTAAATCATGAGCTTTATCAAGAACACTAATCTCTGAGAGTCATTCCTCAATTTGTAATGATTCCTAGCCAGCCAATGAATGACAGGGAAATATATCTAGGGTGCTGTGCCCTGGTTCCCTTAACCCCTAACAGAGAACAAGTCAGACTGGCCCTGGCCAATAACAAGGGGCCATGTGACAATATCAATATCACCATTGCCCTGCCTGCCCTTTTCACACCCACCCTCTCAGATAATCACAGGTTTCCTGCTAGAGATACACCAAAGAAACACATTTCTTCAGATTACACATTTGTTGTGACCCAAGGTGATGATGTCAAATAAAGAATTTCAGATTTCAGAATAACATTACAGTTCACTACTTTATTCATTTCTAGGTTTCACAACCTATATATACATAATCTTGGAGTCAATCTGAACAATTTGTCAGTAAAGTTAAGGAACTGTCAGTTTGCTTGAAACAGAGTTAGGTGCACGGTTGGCTTTTCTCATACTTTCTCACGTTACTTGTCATGTACAGACAGTCAGTCAACGTGTTATCTTTAATGTCAGGTAATGTTTTGCCTAGAATAAATGATAATAAAGCCAGTAGTGCACCTTAATGTTGAAACAGTGTTTACACAAGACTCTTTGGTCCATCCTAAAGAATAAACCACAAATGATGATAAATATTTTAAGAATGAACTCACTATAATAAAAAAAAAGTGCTAAAATTTTTAGGATGGGTGAAAAATTTGAGTCATTCAAGAATGATCAACTATTGGAGTTAGGTGCACGATTGGCTTTTCTCATACTTTCTCACGTTACTTGTCATGTACAGACAGTCAATCAACGTGTTATCTTTAACGTCATGTGATGTTTCGCCTAGAATAAATGATAATAAAGCCAGTAGTGCACCTTAATGGGGCTAAAACGCCCCAAATGACGTGACCGGTCTAGAACCTTGTTCGCAGTGAATCTGTTCTGAACATAGGCTATAAAAGGATTTAATTTGTATAATTAGCCATTGAGCAGTGAGCGTAGCACAAACTGTACCGAATATAAAGGGCAATATAATAAATGCTCAACACAAATGATAGAACTTACCACGTTAATGTCCGCCTCTGTTCTACAATGTGGTAGTTTCTCCAGACTGTTGACAACTGAAGTGGTTAGGATAGTCTGCAAAACAGCCATATCACAATTTCTGCATAGTTATTCAATAAAAGTCTTAAAACTGAGCTCGGAACATATGCAGTAGCATTCAACAATTTGTCATCTAGAGGTTCAGAGATTGCAAGCAAATATTTATCAAACATATTATATCATTCAACTTTGCATAGGTATTGTTTAACACAATGAGTTACCTATGGTCAGTCGTCACTCCATCGAGAAGATAATCACTATACAAAAAAAATTACATCTAACAGTTTCATTTCGTGTGTTTAATTAACACAATGTCTTAACAGAATGAGATAGCGACGCACATCGAGACCTAGGGGTGGGTACAACAATTCCTACACCTTCCAGAGCAGTGGGATGCAAGCTATATATTTTACTGCCATATAAAAATATTATTTATCACTCGCTATTGATCTTATGATTTTTTTACTGTCGCTGACAAGGAATAGACATTTGCCATGTGTGTCCAGACGCGGCAAATGCGCCTTACTCTATCGAAATAAAAACGCTAAATAATGAGCGTACAAGTTATGATTACCTGACTTTGTTTATTATAATCACACACATCGAATGATATCTGAACGAGTTCTCGACTCTCGTTGTAACTTAAGGCCAAGAAAGGTTGGTTAGTTTGGTTTTTAGGAAGCTCCTGATCAGCCACCACGTTATCAACAAGACCCTGCCATTGTTCCTGGTGTAGAGAATGCGATGACACTCTAAAGAAAGAAACCAAAGAATAAATACACAATGGAAAAATAAATCAATTAGTAAAATTGCATGAATTATAATACCCCGGTTGGTAGGGCATATATTGATAATACAATAGATCGATTAGTCATTCATCCCTAAATCAATAAGTCAGTCAATATAATATATTGATTACAAATAAAATGTAGCCTATAACTCGTTCCTATCTGACAGTTATTTCTAAGACATTAGTCGCCTGTACAGTATTTTAAAGATCATATGAAAACTGCCATTTTTTTTGTTTGCATGGATATTTAGTTTTGTAGGGAAATCGGTATGGCGATAACCTGCAACACATCGATGAGGGGTGTGTAGCTTTAGAATTGACAAAAACAACCACGGACAGGAGTCGGCATGGTGGTTACATATATTACATCTACGAGTGTGTGTGTCACTTGTTTATTTAATCTCTTTATACTGGTATATAGCTTCTACTTCTCTAATTTGTCTTTAGTCATTTTACACCTGATAACGATACATGCTTATGTATCGAAACGTTATGTTCTATCACAAAACAAGAAGTGGTTATCCAGAAATTGTATGAGTAAGCCTATACTTTTGCATTTGTGCATATTGACTTTATGGGTTGATCTGATTTAATGACTGTTTTATGAATAAAATAAGTTTTACATTTATTCATAACTTTTTACACTATAGGATTGGTTCTTTGCTTTTTGTAAATTTCACCACGCATGTACTTTGAAATCATTCTGAAAACGGATCGATTCTACTTCCTCCGTCGATACATTGGCTCTAAGATACCGTACATCCGGGCCATATTGTTTTGCATTTCTTTTATTTACTAATCTGTAGTCTATTGTTTGCCCCAAATATAGGCGGGAATTAATGCACGATGGCTCGACATGGCGTACGAGAGTTGTCTTAGTCTCGTCTACTGAAGTAACTCTCGCGAGAATATGATCCCTTGAAATACAAATTTTGGCAACAAGTTATCGTGTTAAATCGAGTACAACATATCTGCTTTTTTTATCTACAACAGCTGTGACCATGCACGGGGGTGTCATATATGCCTCTTCCAAAAGAATCTTTACGAATGACTTACCCCTCAAGGGCTTTACACGTTCTAATTAACAGGACTAAAAAGCGGGCAATGGTTCGGAGATGAAAACTCTTCTGAAAAAATACAATAGTTCAATTTAAAAAAAGATGACCACCAAATTAGTGTTAATCAATACATTTTGACTGTCACTGTTGAGACATTTACCATGAGGCAAAATAGTTATTGTTTGGTTAGGCTGCGCTAGTCATTAGATATTAATGCATTAAATTATCTTTTTTTTTCTTCAAACTTCCAATTAAGCATAACCTTAAAAGCTAGCAGTGGAATTAAAAAATAATTTCGCACCCTGACGAATTAAATGTACAACTGCATGATTCAGTAATTTATCATGAGGTGGCCAAAGCGTAAGGGATTCTTGTAAGTAAGCTAACGGTAAAAAGTGGACAAATAAATAGCTCCTTTTTAAAATTACATTTCAACACATTGCTTCTAGCAAGACCGTATACAATTTTTTTTTAAATAATGCCTTGCACCATCAAGTTCTTACAGCGTTGTTAAGAATAATAGATGAAGAAAAACGCTGCAGAATTGACAATGAAGACAAACAAAACCTATTAGATGCACTCGCAGATTTGTCGTTGCGATTTCAGGGATTCCCTTTGTGTAAGGAGTGCTGATTGGTCGGTTATTTCGTCCTTTTGTCTATACCACTCAGAGGGCCACAAAACCTTGAAATCTCTGGAGTCGTAATACAAATTGTACCGCGAGAAAGTACCCTTAAGGCGCATTCTTATGGTACGATTTGTAGTTCCGACTTCAAGGGATCCCCCTTCTGTGCAGAAGTATAAGAGTGTTGCCTTAATAAAAACCTTCAAATAGGGGAATCCCCTAACATCGTTACTACAAATTGAGCCGTGAGAATGTATCTTTACACCTACCTGTTTTCCATAGTGGCGTGTTTCACTGGGCTTACGCTCCACTTTATTCGTCGCATTACGTCGCGAGTTCTTCTTCCAAAGAGCAATGCTATCATGAACCATCTTGTCAGCGATTGCAGAACGATTAGCCTGCTCGAGACGCTGTGCTTGACCAACCATTTCTCTCAAACGTGAAATTGGCGCCAAGCGTAAGAACGCCATGGTCATCCGTCTGACGTCAGTGGGCTTCATGGCCAGCAGTTCATCCCAAGAGGGACCTGGGTCGTTTATCTCGTAATAACTCATTTCCGGTCTCAAGGCACGGTTTTACTAATTAATAAACCGATACGGTTAGTATTCTAAAGAAATACGATAAGTCTAGTTATTCAGGAAATCAGAAATGAAGTTCAGTGAAACTTGTGTGAATCGATAACTCACCGGGCCACAAATAATTGTCGGTTTAGGCAAGATGTCGGCATTTCAAGTTGGATTACCACGATATATATACTATATAACATAAAGTAATAAATGAATTCAAGCATTGTCAAATAGTCACTTGGACAAGTCACTCAACAATAATGAGAGTATACACTTTGATTCCATAGCTGGTTATGCAGTCTTGTAGTACAGTGTGGCAACCCCATCTTCTAAAGAGAGCTAAGGTTGACCGAAATGTCGCCGGATTCAACTCCAATTGTTCTGGCACGTTTCATGTGAAAATACTCCCTGTGTTATACTATGATATATGTGACAATCATTTGTCGCTTATTGTCCAAAAACACGTTTCAACCATGCTGGACAGACCGCTTTGATCAATCGTAATCTCGTTTTGTAGAGAATATACGGCCTTTCTAACATTAATATAAAATAACGTATTGGCATATTCGTGTTATGTATCAGCAATATATGCCCCTATATTCTATCAATCGGTTTCTGTTCCGCCCTTTTTGTCGATCTACACGGATCTATAGTCTCTGTTCATTCCACCTTATACAGTTCTCCTTGGAGTTTAGTGCGTTTATAGAGTTATAATATTTATACTTGACACCGCGCCGACTCCAGTTCAAGTGGGCCGAGTATAATTAGTAAGAAAGTTAAGATCATTGTTACTTTAAAACACCTGTACAGCTTTGGGATCATTTAATGGGATTATAGGATTAGGGATTGTGCTATAATGCAGCAAAACAGCAATCCAGATGCGAGTGTTATGTTAATGTACTATTTAAAAAAAGAATCCTTGGGAGACAAAGGCCCATCAAGCTTGGTTATTTCCAAATGCACAGGTGTTTCGGATTTCAATATTTTAAGAGAATTAATAAATTACTGACATGTTTTAATCCGGGTTACTACCACACTTGACACCAAAACAACAATTAGAAACAAGTGCATGTACGGGAATAAAGTTTGGCTAAAATTCAAATAACATGACTCATTAACCTTTGGTCATTTGTTTGTCAAAGAGCGGGTGAATTCGAAGAGGGGGGGGGGGGGGGGGGGAAAAGGGGCGATAATCACAATGTATAAGTGATATTCTTCCGTCTTATTCAATAGAAACTCAGTGGAGGATGGAATTCCGTCCTTTTGCTATCTCAAAACATAACTCTGATTTTTCTCCTGGTGATATCCCTTTGCTGACACGTCGTCGTCTTATAAATCAGTTAAATAACCGTTAATACCGCGTTAAACCCCAATCAAATAACCAACCATTTCTTTCAAACACCACTAAACGTTATTTTACTCAAAAGGGTGTTCTATGTCAGTCTAGTTGATGAAGAAAACATCCGGTATGTATCCAATGGAAACAAAACAAAATACAACAGACAATATGTTCTCATGAAAACGTGGTTCAATGGTATCAATGAAAACGGATTTCTCTTCATTTTGTTTCGGTCGCGGTTAAGGTTTTATAGGGAACTGAAGATGGACACACTCATCATTAGACCGGGGTAAACCACAATAGACAATGCTAGGAAACTCACATAACTCCAGGTCACTTCAAGAAACGGTCACATTATCACACTCGATCCGTGTTGTGCTGCCTCATGAACACCAATACACTTTACTGGAAATGTGAGCCACCCTATCTGTGACAATTTAAAATCACTACATGTTGTCTCACAGAATACCATAAGGCAAAGGGAACAATGGAAACAGCTCGAACCACTAAATCATTATTATGGCGGCGCGTCAATCCAAGGGCAAAAACACAAAAACAAGAGAGAACCGTGCACAATAGTGTCTTCAATTTGCATCACATAGCTCAGAGAACACCAAGGCATGCAATTCATGTCGACACCCGCGAATCACACACTCGTAATTAAAAAGGGGCACCTAACCAAAGGACGATGGAAATCACCCTTGACATCACTTGCAATAAACAAAGCAATTACAATATACAATACCACAAACCGATTGGCTTATAGTGTCGTCCCTTATAACTCTGAGAGCACCGAAGCAACATGGAGCTTCCATCCAATCGCCCGTGGTCCAAGTTGGATCTTTGAATGTTTGTTGGCTGATAAGTTACTCTGACTTAAGGTAATTTCACTCATATAGCAACATGGCAGCCAAATGAGCGAATAAACACATCCGTATAACTTCACTAGCATAAAGGAGGAAGATAAAAGGCAGGAACAGGGGACACCACTTGGTGCAAGACATTCATTGATTTACAACCAGAAAAAAAAAACTTGTTGTAATATAACGCAATTTAGCACAACACATACAGCTGTATATTAACAAATTACACAATAGCGACCACACTGTTTTATGGAATTGGTGAAACGCAATCCCATCCTTCGTCCTAACGGTAAGAATTCCAAGTTTAAAGTTAATCCGTAGATTTATTTTCAAGTTATTTTGTCCACAATATTTGTGACGGACGGACGGAAGGTTTGTTTGTTTGATTGGGGTTTACCAGCGTATTGAAGGGTATTTCGCTTATATGACGACGGATTGTTCACTTTACACTGTCCTTGTCTAATTACGATAGAAAAACCGGGAAGAAACCTCGTAAAAACCACCCCCGCGATAGCCGGAGCCACATCGTGTGACTCACTCATATACCGGACAGAGGGGTGCATGGAAGGACGGAGAGTAATCCATTTTTCCATGTTAACAGCTATTTTCCATAAGCTAACTAGCAGGTCTTCCACCAAAGGCCTTGAAAACATATCCTCATAACCAGTCAAATCTGTTTACTTTTGTTTAAGAAGACTTGTTTTCCTTCAAACACCATATTGGTGCAAAATGCAATGTCGGCCATTTTTTGTTGTTGTTGTTGTGACATCTATGGTATTAACAGAAAAAAAAACTAAGTTTGAAGTTAATATGTTAATTTGAGTGATGGCCATTTTGGTTTGCAGAATTACCTGTAAGTATTTTCCAAGTTCGAAATACAAGTAAGACAGAGAATTTGTTCTCCAGCATTGTGTCCATAGCATGTAGTAGTGGTGGACAAAATACTTCGACATAGTTTTATTGGACAACTAGGATGGTGACTGCTTGTGAACCCCAGGAAGTCTGACCTAATTTAACGATGCTTGTAGACCTTGGTGTCAGGTCTTAAACAAAGCAAGGTGTGATTGGAATAAAAGTAAACGCATTGAGACGGCTTGCCATAAGTCACAGGCGATTGATTGATAAGTTTTAAATTATTCAAAAAAAAGATTTGTTTAAAACACTTACAAAACATCTTACTAAGGAATGCCAACATAGTTTTATTCAAATTTGAACATACATATACATCACCGTTTATAAACCAAAAAATAATTTGACATAAGTTGACATATATATAAATATAGAAATTATAATTAGACGAAACATTATGGCACTTCAGCAATATAGCACTAGCTACATGTGAACTCATATAAATATCAGAGATGTGTTGCTTCCTGATAAAGATTATTATAATTAGCAGAATTTTTTTTAGTTTTATTCACAATTCTCTCACAATTCACAAATTTGCCTTTTAACTGCGATTTTAGCTTACGTTGGGTTGTTTGATTGGGGTTTAACATCCTACTCAAGGGAATTTCACTTATGTGACGACGTGCAGTCCAATGGGCGAAAGAAACCGCTTTTGACACAACTGGCAACAAACAAAGACAAGAAGGGACAAATACAGGACAACAATAGGGCGCACTACAGAAACCACAAACATATTGGCTGCATGTTCCCCTTTAGCTCTGGGAGCACCAGGGCAACAAGAAGCTCCCCCAAAGCAGTCACGCTTATGTTGGGCATAACTGCCATTGCAACACTATATCTTCAGCACTAGTGGCCCTGGTATTAACGTTAAGCGTAAGGTAAGCTAAGATCGCTTTGTGAAACTGGCTCCTGACACGACAAGCCATTTGATCATTTCTACCTTTATCATTTTGACTTTGTCCCATAAGTGGGGTTTTTTTTTTTTTTTTACATGTACGAGTTTCACTTGGGTGAAAGATTAATCAATTTAAATATGAAATTCAGTTTAATTAAATATTAAACAAAGTTAGACCTTTATTTCAAAATTAATTCAGCATTCAATAAATATAACAAGTGTAGAGTAAAGATAAAAGAAATAAACAACTCGCCATAGTTATTCTCATTTTTTATGCCAAATACATAAATATTTTGCTGTACCTAATGTACTTCTCCGTCAAATTTATGCCTTTATGAAAAACACAAATTGTGATAGAAAACATAAACTGACCACAACAACAAATCAAGAATACCACTATATCCTCATGTATTAACAATAACTAGTGACGAATAATTTACAATTCTGTTTCACAACAATGCCCTCGACAAACTAACTTCCATACAAAATATCACAAATTGGTGAGCACATTTTCATATAATGGATACTGGCTAACCTCTTGGATTAGTGGTATAAATGAATATATATCATAATAACGTATTCAACTCTAATTGACATTTCTATGTGGTATCTTCGCGTTTTTTAAATACACAAAATTCGATTATATCTAACAAAACAAAATTATAAAAAAAACTATTAAATTTAATCCGCTATTAGATGATCTAGGTCTTATCCTCTATTAGCTATTTAATATGTTGTAAGCGACAAATCTTTTTTCAAGCAACTGGCCCCAGTTGGTTTTAAGTAGATTGACCAATTGTATCTCAACAATCTATACTTAGGTTATTGCACCCATGCGATCCAGTGATCTATCACATGATCCGATACTAAACAAACACGAACCGATCAGCTTTGTGTTTCCCCTTAACTCAGACTGTTTGTTTGATTGGGGTTTAACGACCCGGGTATTTCACTTATATGACAACGGATTGTCCGCTTCACATTCTACCTTGCCTCATCGCGGTGGAAAATTGTTTGTTTGATTGGGGTTTAACGTCGTACTCCAGGGTATTTCACTTATATGACGACGGATTGTCCACTTCACACTGCCTTATGAAAAACCACCCGGCGATTGCCGGAGCCAGAGCTTGTGACTCACTAATATACCTGATGATCAACAGTCGGACTTGACCCGGTGAATAGTACATCGAAGCAGGTTCAGTTTAGTAAGAGCACTGGCTACCACTTAACCAAGGCTGAGGGCAACAGGTAGCTCCTTCCCAAGTGCCTGCTACAAGTCAAAGAGGTGCAGACCCAAATTGTTATTTGTACATGTACATAATATATAAGGTGTTTATAGAAAGTCTTTAGAGAGTTGGGTATGTAACGCAAAGTCTCTATGGAGGCAAGCATATTTTTCAATTTTTTTTTCTTCAAAATATATAAGGTGTCTGATTTGATATTTTCCTGAAGTAACCTATGTTCAATTTGATTTGAGCAGATAGTCACAAACGACTTTATGGAAGATTTTAATTTTTTTTTAAATACTACATCACAAACTGGCATTTAACTCAAATAAAATTAAAATAACTTGCTTTGAGGAGAGAAATTTCAATCATATATCAACTGTTTGGTTTAAATGATTTTACTGAACTTCCATACGAAAGTCAACAAAACGCTTGTAAAACTTGAGTATTATATTTTGAAAAACAGGAGGTAGACAAGCTGTTCAGTTAAACAATTATTAACATTGTTGAAATTACTTTATAAAGCTTTTTGAAAATGTGTTTGTGAGGGATGAAGACAGAAATTGTTTGTTTGTTTGATTGTTGTTTAACGTCGTACTCAACGGTATTTCACTTATATGACAACGGACAAAAATACAGAACGTCACAAACAAATCTGCTTCCCGTTACCCTTTAGCTCTGAGAACACCAGAGGAACAGAAAGCAACCTCTTATCTCGCCTCTTATGATCGACTAAGGAAGCCGAGGGAGTATTCTGCAGTGCCATGGCCCACCCGCTCCCTCACGGGGCAATATGTCTGTTGAAGAGAATGAGTGTTACAATCTGTCTGGGGGAAGTTTCACATCAACCAGTTTCCTTATATACATTTGAACGTGAGCAGACATACACAATTAGCATCAATGAGAAAATGCCTTGAGAATATCTCTTTTGAAAACTGAGCCATAAAGGGAGATTACTCCTTGAAAAAAATTACACTGCACATTGTTATCTCCCTTGTATTCCTATCCGAATGACTTGAAACAATTATTTTACAAAGAAACACAAAATACATTTAGTAAGTACAACCGAACCTTATCAATAAATCAATTTGTTCACTTTGCCATCAAAATACATTTTCCATGGCAATTTTTTTTATACATGTTCTTTATCTGGTACTTCAAATATTCATTTATCTTCACCTGATATAAAATAAAAATATATTAGCATCAGGGGTTGAGATGAGCCAGATGTTAAGATCAGATCAAAAACAACAACAGGTGGGGGATCATGGCTTATAAAGCAGAAGTCTTTTGCGATCTGATGACTGTGAAGTTACTGTAGGACATAGAGATACAAAGTTTGTTAGTATACAGGTAGCAATAAGCAAGCCTTGCTCCGGGGGCTCATACCCCCTGAGGCCACATTAAAAGGCTAACATCAACAACCCTGTGCCCAGGAGTCCAGGACACACTTTGTCTTGCTGTGTATTTATTGTCCAGTATACTCAGTTTATTGTGACAGTTCAGTCGTAACACATCTACTGTTTTATTGATTGGTTTGTTTGCTTGTTTGGGTCATGCCTTTCCAACTTGTACATGTACTCACGGGTATTTCATTTATATGCGATGTGCCAGCCCATGGGTGACAAGACAGCACAAATACAGGATCATCCAGAATGTAACATAACGATATCATAAACAGATCTGCTTCATGTTTCACCTTAGCTCTGAGTCAGCTCTGAGTCAGCTCTGGGAGCACCAGGGCAAAAGGAAGCTCCCTCCCAACTCTACTCAATATTTAATTCAATTGGAAAGTATACTTTAATAGTATATATTATTTAATATGCTCCATGGCCTGATACATCCGGACCTTGTCAGGTTTATGTGTTAATACCCCTTCTCTGTTAAATAAACAGAAAGTTTATATTCTACATATTTCTAGCATAAAAAAAGTAATTTTGTCCTAATTTCAGAAAGTTTCGATCTGGGAAGATACATGTACCTGTGTATAACATATGTGTTCGTGAAAATGCCTGATGTTATGGCAATTTGTTATGGTTTTCAATTTATTTAAAATAGCCTGTTAGTGCGACGTAAGGACATATGGTACTCACTGCTGAGTTTGGTATTGGTACTATTGTAGCTTCTGAGTTTTAAGACATCAATTCTTATAAATTCCCCTTCATCGAAACTTAAAGTAGGGCTTAAAGGTATTCCCAAATGGGTTTTAAATCCGATTAAAAGTGAGTGAATTACAAAGATAGTACTTTAAACTATCTGTAAAATAAATCCTGTATTTTTCTGATGCTTAGAATTTGTTTTATTCACTTACAAACTTGCGATTTTTCATACAATTTATTTGAGCTGTGACATAGGCAAGGGAAACTCCATTAGGAACAATCTGTGCCCGATAATGACAACTCCATGGCGGATAATGACGACTCCATACCGGAGATACATGAAGAATTGTTTGATAATGAGAAATAACAAAATGGCGATCAGGTTTCTATAGATACCAGTCACTTAGCTAATTCCCCTGGTGACGTTACTCGAAAAATCACAGCTAACTCTTGATGAAAGTCAAATGTTCAAATCTCAATTTCTCCACATGTACAACAAATTTTTTAATGAAACAAGTTGCAAATCGTTCAGTGAATATTGGACCATTTTTAAACGTTTTCTAGGTATGAATCATTTGGGAAGACCTTTAACCACAATTTACTAACCACACAAAGGTGCCATCAAAGCAAAGACCATTTAGAACATTGTCAAGCCCCAAAAGTTTAACTGAACTAATTTTTCTCTGTAGACTGCCACTCTGACAGTTGGTGAAGATTGTGACACTGAGGTTTGGATCAAGTACGGAGATAAACTGGGGAACTTTACCTGTGCTGCTAGGAAGACATTCCAACTGGACAAAAAGTAAGATCCTTTCGAAAATCAATTTTTGCTGTTATTTAATGTACAGTTGATGTACTTCTGTATAGATATGTGTTTGAATACAGTGGCTCTCTGAGGGCATTTACGTCTTTTTTCTTTTTTTGTGGACCTTATCCTTGTCCTGTTTGGTCTTATCTTTGCTGCCATGCAGTTTCCTTCCCACTGCCCTGTGTTAATCGACCAAAATGGCAGTAGGAAGGCTTGAACACTGACAGAAAACAGTGGAATAACATTCTGAGCTTATTGAAAGAATACCCTTAAAAGACAATATTGAAACCAACAATTGTTTGTACAACTATAGAAATATAATAAATTGTTATGGTTTTACAAAACAAACAGAAAGAAAACCCTACCAATACTTTACTATTACGCCTGCAACCATTGCGATTTCAATGATGTATTCTTACAAGGCTGGTAAATAGTTACTTGGTCCTTTCATTTCTACTTAATATTGTAGGTCAACATGTGCTTCTAGATATTTTCATACATGTGTATTCAATTGGAAGTTTTCAAAAAGAAATACGGTATTATTGTGTAGTTGGTTTGGTTGAATATTGAACCCCTAAATAAATAATGTGCAATGATTTCATGAAAGTGAACAACAATTTTCGAACAATCATAAAAACAAAATCACGAAACTGTACACTTTTCCAACATGTATTTTTTTGTCTTCAGCTGAATATTATCTTGAAAATGCACTCACTGCTGTATCTATGAATCTGTTAATTAACATTTATTCCCCCTATTTTCTGTTGTCAGGTGTGAGATAGAAACAGAGCAGTGTTTCAGACTGTTGGACTTAACCGGTCCATTACAAATCGGTGGACTGCCAGCCATTTCGTCACAGTTCCAGATCAAGAATCAAAACTACGAGGGTTGTATCAGAGATATATATATTGATAGAGATTTGCTGGATCTAAACACACCTGTGTTGAACAGTGGCACAGAGAAGGGCTGCCAGCCTAAAGAGTCTAGCTGCAAATCTTCACCTTGTCAACTCAGAGGTGAGTAACGGGTCTCTCGACTACACACTGAAAACAAACTGTATGAACAAATCTTTGGATTTTCCAGACTGGCATACTCAAATATTAATAGAATACTCAGTTCCTAAGAGTCGGGGGGGTTTAGTCAGAAACCATACTTATGGTGTCTAAAATGGTCATTTTGCTTCACTTTTTAATTAACTGGGTGTCCAATTTGTACAGTTTTCTTGTAAGCAATTCTTCTTTTCAGTGTCGCCCCGTGAGGGAGCGGGTGGGCCATGGCCCTGCAGAATACCCCCTCAGCTTCCTCGGTCGATCGTAAGAGGTGAGAAAAGAGGTTGCTTTCTGTAGCCCTGGTGTTCTCAGAGCTAAAGGGTAACGGGAAGCAGATGTTCTGTATTTTTGTCCGTCGTCATATAAGTGAAATACCCTTGAGTCCGACGTTAAATACCAACCAAACAAACAAACAAATCTTGTCAGTGTCCAAAGGATGGGTGGACACCCCTCTGCCTAAACCTTGGAGTAGAATTTGATGTATCATACCATCTGGGCATGTGTATATTATTCATACTGCCTTTACTTAGGGCCCACGTCTGAGGTTTAGTGGTTAGAAAGTGCACTTTCTAAGCCTACTACGATGTACCATTCGCAGGATCAAGTCCCTCATGTATATGAGTGAGTCACAAGATGTGGCTCCAGCAATTGTGGAGGTGGTTTTTACGAGGTTTCCTCTGTGATTTCCACCGTAATAAGGCAATGAGCAGTCTGATGTGGACAATGGGTCATCATATAAGTTAAATACCCTTGAGTCTGACATAACACCCCAATCAAACAAACAAACACACCTTTTCTAAGCACTGGAGGAACATTATTCTTCATATTTCATTATTGTGTTTGTGGGGCTATACATCGAGGGAGTACACCGCCATCGTATAGATGAGTTTAGCATCAATCAATGAATTCAATATTTTATCTCCATTCTTTCCACTCTTAGATGAAACTACAATCATTTACCCCAGAATTAGCTATAAAGGACTGCATACAGCTATAGTGGCAAAGAAGGGTCGCCGTAACCTTAAAATTAAGCTACCTTTAAGAACAAATATTTTTGAATTTAACTGTTATGAACTTATCTTCATGGTTGACTTATTTTCATTATGAAAACTAAGTACAAGTTTTAATTAGATTTACATCTGGCTTAATTGATTCAGAGCTTTAAATAAGTCCACAAACACTTTTTGAAATATGTTCTCTCCGTTTACGAGGTTTTCTCTCGGTTTTCCAGCGTAATAAGACTAGGTGAAGTGTGAAGCGTACAATCCGCCGTCATAATTAAAATACCCTTGAGTTTGACATGAAACCCCAATCTAACAAACAAGCATCTTTCTACAGAATAAAATATGTATTTGTTATTTGTGTTAAATAGTACATTGCCGCATCATGCAAAATATTGAGAACGTCAAAATGCATATTTTTGGAGTTTCTTTACGGTTTTGAAATTAGGACAGCTACTACTGTATTTTTTTGTGAAATTATCCAATGAATCATGATTATGGAAAAAAAAACTATATCAATTTGCATAAATTGCCTTTGTTGAAATCCTGATGGCTTTAATTAAACAGTTACCTGTGAAAAAAAGAAGATAACTGTAATCAATATACAATGTACTGTGTCTGCTAATAAAAAACATATCTGGTTTTGAGATCTGCCAAGTGATAAGATGTTGATCACCTGTAATAGTTCCTCTTACAGCTACTAGTACATAGTAAACATCGCCTTTTTTCAAACACAGTAGTTTACTGGAATACTAATTTAAATTTTATATTTGTCTAGAATAAAACAAGTGCAGAATTTTATTTTTAAACAGTAAAATATTCTTGTTGGAAAAAAATCTTAAAACTTGAAAACGGTTTCATCGGGTGTTAGAACAAATTTTAAAGCTTGTAGAACCATAAGTTCATTTTGTATTGCAAGCCCTCTGGCTATAAAAAGCTGATTCTTTGAACACTAGCAATACTGTCTACTTAGCACTGAGGGAAAATTAACTTTTCAATATTATGGAAACGTTTCATAACTTAGTTGTGCTAGTGTCAATTATTGTTGTCATATATGTGAAATAGCCTTAAGCATGGGTAAAACAGCAATCAATCAATGAATCATTTTTTTCTTAAAAAGCAAAGGTTTTCTTCAAAACAATGAAAAAACATAAACTCTCCCAGAAAGAAAAACCCTTAACATGTTGAGGAGACTGCTGCCCAGGTTCAGTGGTTTACATGTTGACCTACTGATTCAAGTCTGTACGTATACACCCAGAATATGTGTAAATCAAACGAAGCGGCTCCAGCAATCACAAGAATGGTTTTATCAAGTTTCCTCTAGATTTTCCATCATACTTAAGTTAGCACAGTGTGAAGTGTACAGCGTGTCCCCATACAAATGAAATACCCTTTAGTATGGCGTTAATCTCGAAACAAATAAACGCCTAGGGTTAAGGGGAGTTGGTTTGAAGAGAAGTACTACTGTCCTTACTAAGCAGTTAAGGAAAATTAACTTTCCCACATGATGTCAATTGTTGTTGAAATACACTGCCATTATATTAGTGAAATATCCTTAAGCACAGTGTAAAACACCAATCAATTAATCAATCAATCAATCAAGGTTAAGTGTAAGTCTGTCCAGATACAAGTGAAACAACCGTTGAGTATGACGTTAAACTCCAATCAAATAAGCACATTTTGATGGTCACAATAGTAAAGCAGTTTACTGTTGGTGTGCATAAAGCCACCCACCAAGCCTCTGATATAAGTAAAATACCCCTGAGCATTGTGCTCATGCAAATGGAAAAATCTAATCCGTATGAAATGTTATTAATATTTAAATACATTTAAATCAAATTTACTCCAAACCAAGGTCTGTGAACCGTTATTACCTTCACAACTTGAAGTCCCGTATCAATTACAAAATACCTTTTTTTGTTTTTTTCTCTAAATTCAGAACATGTCTCACTTTATTCTGTATTAACTGCCACATATATTTTAATTAACAAAGGAATTAACTGAAGTGAAATTTGCTGGTGTGTTGTACAAAGACGTTTTAAAACATAGTTTGTGGCTTAACCTGTTTGAGTACATGTTTTCCCCTTTGGGCATACAATGTGTTAATTTGTGCTTAAAAGTAATTGTGTCTACATTCTTGTTGTTAAAATTGACAATATTAACTACACTTTGGCACCGAATGTTTTAGCTTTGACAGGGGAAGGATAAATACGTATAAACTGGTTAGAAAATTTACCGCATGGTTAGAAATGTAGTGCGCCATGTAGAACAAACAAAAAAGACATCTTGTAACAACTTTATGCCATATAACGATTTTATACATGTGTAGAACATTTTAACTCTGACAGCTCAGGTGAAGAAAAAAAATACATAAAAGACTCAGTTATTTAATTTGTTAACGGAAATGTTGTCGATGTGTTGTACAATTAAAGCATACCTTTGAACCATGACAGCTGAATTATGAGAGTTAATTTGAATCTGTTGTTGGATTAAGGTGTTCGTATAGTAAAACACTGGGCCTTTGTCCCCTGTAAACTTGATTTAAGCGAGATCATTATGAAAATAGACAATCATTTGTCATATAAGTGAAATATCCTTGAGTAAGATGTTACTCAACTAAACAAATAAACAAATCAGTCAAAGAATAGGTATTAATGGGCTGGTTAGCTTATTAACCGTAAATAGGAAGGTGTTACCGGTTAATTGATGTAATTGTTTGGCTCAAAAAGTAAATTGATATTCTTTTAATTGATAATGTCACCATTGTTTGATCTTCAGGTACATGCAGAGAAGGCTGGGGTACCTATTTCTGTGACTGCATACCAAAAACAGCTGGGAGAGACTGTACACAAAGTAAGTGCGAGGTTAAACTTCCCTCTAAACTGTTACCTTATAACTTCTAGCAGTTGGGACAGAGAAAAAGGCTTTACCACAGAGGGTCTTACATGTTATTTCTGTGCCCTGTCCCAAAATTAGAGTGTCCCAACTTATAGAAGTTATAGAGTAATTTGGTAAAGCCTGCGGCTTAAGGCCGTGCACGCTGTGCACCGTGGAGCTTTCCAGTAAACCCACATATGCCCATACGTGTACCTAAACGGCTTAGTATATTGTAGATTTATACTTTGTAACAAAGATCCGTAGAGTAAACCAAATTTAAGAAGTGAATAATCCACCGTCATTTAGTAAAGTTTACCCGTAAGTACAACGTCAATACCCAATCAAACAACCGAAATCAACATTATAGGGTTGACTTACTTTGCAGCAAAATCCGTTACAACCTACACGATGGTATCGCAAATTCTCGTCGAATACAAGGTTGTTAAAAGCCGACGTATACGTCATGGTTGTATCAGAAAACACGTATATAATAGTGAGTTAGAAAAACGTAATTCATTTATTTCATAAATAGTGAAATAGATTTCGTCAATGATGCTTACCGCGGTCAATAACATCAATCAGAAGTATAAACCGTTTATATTTAACGGCTAAACGGCTATAATAAACTCACGGAAACCAAACTCAAACGTACGTTATGTTGAGCTGCTCAGAGCGAGAAAAAAAAGCCATTTAAAAATAAAACCATAAAACCGCTACAATTATTGCTGATGCTTGCATGAGGTACCAAATACTCAAGTGAAAACTGTTCGTTGGATTGCACTTTTCTCGTGTGATCATAAACCCACTCATACATCTACCTATATAACAAGGCAATACTTGTGAGTAACGCTTTTTTTTTCAACAAGTGTTTAAAGTAATTACCTTGAGTTGAGTCCAAGATTTATTACCCGTTTTGCATGTCTATAAGCAAACTGTCTTTAAATGAACTGTTCCGAAAACGCTAATCTCATAGTCGTCACGTGTGTCAGATGCTCGCAAGATGCGCGCGACGCTCGCAAGCTCCAAAAAATGCGAACTATAGTCGCGCTCGTCTTCGTAAGATGCGCTCAAGCCGGCCGTAAGTTGCGCGCACCGTGCGTGCAACATGCTCGCAACATGCCCGCATCTTAGGTTACTTTATTGTTGTACTGTACTATTTTTCTTTTGTTCATTGTGAATGTAGACTTCGAAAGTTTAAAAATCAATTCACAAAACTCCTTTTTATTTTATATACTCGGAGTCTTATTCGAATAAAGAAAAAAAATTATCATTTGAGATAAAGAAAAACAACAGGTTCAAAACATCTTTAAAATTACAGTTTTTTGTTTTTGTCTCCAGAGATTGGTGCATCTCCAGACAGTTATGGTGGGGCCATCAGATCCCAGCCTACTTTGTTACCATTGACGACGCAAGCATTCCAAAAGGGGAGGTAAATATGTTTAAAAGACTAAATATTGGTTTCAGTTGTCCTGGTCACTGGGACTGAGAGTTGGTAAGGAGCTTCCTGTTGCCCTAGTGCTCCCAAAGTAATGGGCAACATGAAACCGATCTGTTTGCAATATTTTCATATTGCGTGTTGTTGTTCTATATTTGTCCTGTATTATCTTTGTTTGATGCTTGTATTATCAAGGGGGGCTTCCTTCACCCTTTGGGCTGTCACACACTCGTCTGAGTGAAATAAATCTTAGGTATGGCTTTAAACCCCAATCCATCAAATCAATCAATCAGGACAGCTGTCTGTGTTCTTTTGAGTTATCATCCATATAATGACACTTCTGTGAGTTAAAAGGGGCTTAATATTTAATTGTTTTTAAAAGAAACACAATTGAATAAAATACGAGAATAAATTTGATAGCAGCTTTTTATTTATTTATTTTAATTTTTTTTAATTTTTGTGGACATGTTGGAAATATTCATACTGCTAGAATAAAACCAGAATTTCCCAATAAGCTGGATGTGATGGTCCTTCCTTTTTGTTGTCAGAACTGCAAAAATCCTTTTTTTTTTGGGTGACCCTAAGCAAGCACTTGAGTGCTATGTAAAAGGTCCCAATCCGTCGTCATATAAGTGAAATACCCTTGAGTACGACATTAAACACCAATCAAACAAACAATCGATATACATAATCTTTGAAACACGCTTTTTACAATTAAAATCTAAATCTAAATCTTTGGTTGGAATTAAACCCTAGTTAATTTACTTGGGTCTTCAATTTTTTTTCTTTGGTTACAAGTGGTTGTTTCCCCATTAAGTGTCATACAATTGAATATTAATTTTGTTTTCATCAATGTCAAGGACACAGATGGCAAATACTGGGTGAGTGGACGAACCATTGAAGAGGCCAGGGAAAAGGCAGCAAAACAGTTTAATGTCTCTGTGGACAAAATATCTTTAAGACAAGGTAAATTTATCGGATGTTTATTTTAATCTTTCTAATGTATCTTTTGAACCTTTTTTTTTTTTTATTGTACCAAATGTTGACCAGATACCATTTATGCAGTCTTTAAGAAGCTACGAGGAACACAAATACTTCACATTTTCTTGTTGTATTTTTATGGTTAATTGCTTTTGGAGAACGTTGTTTTTTATTAAGTCAAGTAAGTTTGATAACAACCTTAACAACTAGTCGGTCAGTTCACCCATAGACTTTAAAAGACTAAGAACAACCTTGTAAACTTTAAACTAGTTGGACTTGTAGCCATCCAGCCTGGTGCTATTTAACCATAGGATGCCAATACCAACTATACTGGAGGAAAAATACATTAAAAGACACTTTCAAAATACATTTTAATACAGGGTGCCATGGCTTAGTGGTAAACTTTGTCTTTTGATTTTCCTGACTCAACTTTATTTGTTGTCTGTGGCTTCAACGGCGGTTATTTTCACCCATTGGGCTGGCACGTAATTATATCAGTGAAAAAACCCTACATACGATGTTCATCCCTAATCAAATAAAACTGTATATGTTACAGATGAAGATGTACTGGACACATGGTTCTCATCAGGGTTATTTCCCTTTTCTATATTTGGATGGCCTGATAAGGTATGTAGTTGATATAATGCAGACAAAGTCAATACAGGCCTGTTTTGATCAGATTCAATAAAGGCCTGTTTGGAACAGATTCAATACAGGCCTGTTTGGATCAGATTCAATACAGGCCTGTTTGGCTCACATTCAATACAGGCCTGTTTAGGTCAGATTCAATACAGGTCTGTTTGGATCAGATTCAATACAGGTCTGTTTGGCTCAGATTCAATACAGACCTGTTTGGATCAGATTCAATACAGAGCTGTTTGGATCAGATTCAATACAGAGCTGTTTGGATCAGATTCAATACAGACCTGTTTGGATCAGATTCAAAACAGACCTGTTTGGATCAGATTCAATACAGAGCTGTTTAGATCAGATTCAATACAGACCTGTTTGGATCAGATTCAATACAGAGCTGTTTAGATCAGATTCAATACAGGCCTGTTTGGATCAGATTCAATACAGAGCTGTTTGGATCACATTCAATACAGACCTGTTTGGATCAGATTCAATACATAGCTGTTTGGGTCAGAT
>JARFOD010156098.1:0-41034 GCA_031763545.1 Mopalia muscosa | reverse complement strand
CTGAAATATCTGAAGAAATTTTATATCATAGATAAACCAAGTTCACATGGCGATGTGCCAGCCAAATAGGTGTATGAAACCTCCATAGACACCACTGCCACACACAAAGACAGGATGGCATAATCAGGTCGGCTCCTAGATGCAAATAAGCACTGATTAGTGAAATGTCAAAACTGTTGAGGGAAATAAACAACACTGTAGTGATATGGCTTAAATAGAGGATGTACCTGATATGGTTAGAGGATGTACCTGACATGGTTAGAGGATGTACCTGATATGTTTATAAGATGTACCTGATATGGTTATAAGATGTACCTGATATGGTTAGAGGATGTACATGATATGGTTAGAGGATGTACATGATATGGTTATAAGATGTACCTGATATGGTTAGAGGATGTACCTGATATGGTTAGAGGATGTACCTGATAGGGTTAAAGGATGTATCTGATGTGTTAGAGGATGTACCTGATATGGATAGAGGATATACCTGATATGTTTATAAGATGTACCTGATATGGTTAGAGTATGTACCTGATATGGTTATAAGATGTACCTGATATGGTTAGAGGATGTACCTGATATGGTTAGAGGATATACATGATTTGGTTAGAGGATATACCTGATATGGTTACAGGATGTACATGATATGGTTAGAGGATGTACCTGATATGATTAGAGGATGTACCTGATATGGTTAGAGGATGTACCTGATATGGTTAGAGGATGTACTTGATATGGTTAGAGGATGTACATGATATGGTTAGAGGATGTACCTGATATGGTTAGAGGATGTACATGATATGGTTAGAGGATGTACCTGATATGGTTAGAGGATGTACCTGATATGGTTAGAGGATGTACCTGATATGGTTAGAGGATTTTCCTGATATGGTTATAAGATGTACCTGATATGGTTAGAGGATGTACCTGATATAGTTATAAGATGTATCTGATATGGCTAGAGGATGTACCTGATATGGTTAAAGGATGATCCTGATATGGTTAGAGGATGTACATGATATGGTTATAAGATGTACCTGATATGGTTACAGGATGTACATGATATGGTTAGAGGATGTACCTGATATGGTTAGAGGATGTAGCTGATATGGTTAGAGGATGTACCTGATATGGTTAGAGGATGTACCTGATATGTTTAGAGGATGTACATGATATGGTTAGAGGATGTACCTGATATGGTTAGAGGTTGTACCTGATATGGTTAGAGGATGTACCTGATATGGTTAGAGGATGTTCCTGATATGGTTAGAGGGTGTACCTGATATGGTTATAAGATGTACCTGATATGGTTGTAAGATGTACCTGATATGGATAGAGGATGTACCTGATATGGTTATAAGATGTACCAAAGGAGCCATACAAATTGTCAAGGATACGTCCTTAATATTCGTTTTGTTTTTATAGCCTAGTTGCTTCTATGTCTATAAACTTTGAACCAGCATTTTCATTTGTCAACTTGTTTGTTTTGACTATTTTTGTTTGTTTTATAGACGACAACTTTTTGTTAATATCTGAAAGATTTAGACTTTTAGCTTATCCATGGTCGAACGTTATTGACAGGGAAACACGTTTTTATTTTGCAAATCAACCAAGATAAATTTAACTGTTTAAAGTGGACTTTTTACTGCGCAGATATGATTGATTTGTCGGCTTATTTTAAATTTTGACATGGCAGCTGAAGAAAGATTAAGAAATCTGTTCTACATAACCCAATGCTGTTTTTACTTTACAAGGCCGTCACTCTTTTGATGATCCTTCGTCCAAATGCAGACAATTTAACAGATGTGACTTCTCTTTAAAGGTGTGTAGCAATGATGTAACTTCCGAGAATAATACTTTTAGATGTTAAATTTGGCTTTCAGTCGGTAAGCAGTTGATGTCAGAAAATCCTTTTTACCATTTGCTACACCTAACCGGGGTTCTTCGATAGAACAGTATAAACTATTGAAAGATTCCTAACTAAATTATCAACTATGTTGATCATGTTCACAATGTGTTGTGTAATTTGGGTATTGGTTTTTTAAAAGTATGATCACGCATCGAATGAGAAAACGGACAATGTGTTCACTGTCGCTGAAACGTACTGTAACGTTTGTTTTCTATCTAGCACTTAATAATAATCCTTATCAATGTAGTATCAGAGTGTTGAGAATTGTCGCACTCCACACCACACGTATTCACTGCTGTCATTAACTTAAAGTGGTACAACCAAACAAAATCAACGGAGCGTCGTGAGGTGTAGGTTACACGGATTCGTCTAGATTAACCAAAGTGTCAATTCTATCTAACTGGTAGTAGATTTATTCATATCGCCCTAGAAGGGTGCCAATGTTTACTCGAAAAGGGCTATGATTATGAAGTTTTTTAATACCGAGAGAGATGATCATGGTATACCGGATACTTAGTATAGTAATAGATAAATAAAATGTTAACTACCGGATTCCGACACTACATAATAAAAAGGGGAACATAATCTCTTAAATCCTGTTGGACAGGTAGGTGGAAAGATCAATAAAAATTGACACATAAATTGAAAAGTAACCAGAATGTATTTATAAGAAAATGGATCAGATTGCAAAAAATACGAAAAATACAAAAAACTTGGGAATGGTGAACGTTCTTATATACTTAATAGTATTATTTCAATTTGAAAACCGCGTGATGGTTTAATAATAATTTTAATGTCGGTGGACAAATTCTGTAAACTATTTCATTTTTATACAGGATCCATACATTTATATACATGACAAAAAACCTATTTCCATTATTAATTCAGTTTTAGATCATCAAATACAGGGTACTTTTTGTATACATATAAAATACCTATTTCCAGTACTAATTTAGTGTTAGATCATCAAATACAGGAACTTTTGTTGTTAAAATTATGTTTTTAGGGCCGCATCCCATAATGGATTTCGCGGCCCCTCAAATACAGTATCCCTGAGATCAAGCCTTTATATACACGTATAGGAGCTGAGCCAATCCACCTGCAGTTCTCAGGTAAAGGTCGAAACCATCCGGCAGTGTCATCATTCAAGTATTTACCCTAGCTAATGTTCCATCATTTTACCTGGTCAAAAACAAGTGGCATCAGTGCGAATAAATGCGAATATGAATTTTATAGACTTGTATTATACAGCGGATCAAGTCGTAGAAACCTTTAGATATAATGCCTGCCTATGGAATCTGTATGGCCTCAATGTTCGCCAAAAACATTTTGCCCTGTTCCCTGAACACTCACCGATACATTCCAACTAAAAGCATGTCCCGTCAATTCTCTTCCTCAAATTTTGACATGAAAATGGCCGTTAATTGGTCGTTTTATGGGTCGATCTAAAGTTTTCCCTAAAAAAATCGGAATAATTTCAACAATACGTCGTAATACAACAATTAACATTGTTTTAAAGTTATGAATTCCATGGTTACACCGTAAAATGATAATGGCTCTTGGATCTAATTTCCTGCTATCTTTATAAATTGTCCCATGTATTTTTGATTAGGGATAATCAGATTCAGCTAACAGAATGAGGGAGCCGGATTTCCTGGTACAGTGACCTTATATTGATTTTCAAAGTAGACTAAAGAGTTCAGTCAGGGTACCCTGCCTCTCAGAACTTGTAATGCACTCGACTCTTGATTATCTGATGATGGGCAATTTACATGTCTGGTTTGAAAAAGTATCACCGTTGGGGAACAAAAATAAATCTGTATATATATTGATGTCCTGTCAGAGTTTCTATATGCAGGCGATCGCAATCATTATAGTTGTGATGGGATTCATAAAGAAGTGACATAATGATATAAAAAGATGGGCTTTGAGGAGATTGCCACGTAATGAGAAGATACATCTGCTATTTCTGGTCCTATTAAGTATCAGAGTCAAATACATTTCTATAATAATTGATAGCCTGTCACAGGTGATATAATAAGGGGTTTGCAAGCACAAAGGTTGTTTAACAATTGGCATAGAAACAGTTTCAAAGCGGCTTACAGAAGAAGACACGGATTGAGACAGCCAGAGACCAGAGATTTAAAGCTGATTGGATTTATCGGTTATCTTGTATTTTCAGTCCTTTTCTCATTAAACTATCAAGTAAATTTGTGTTGACACGACTCACTTATATATCCGACTCAGTCATGCTCAAATCAGTATCTGCTATTGGCAGATATTTACAGTGTATCGTACGCTACTTATAAGATATGTGTCTGGCTTTCTATGTGCTGTTTGATCTCTCTAAAGATCATGATGTCAATAATTGAAACCATATGCACTTAAAATAGCTAATTGCTACAATTTTCTTATAGTATGATGTGTTTATTTAAATGTTAACATTTGAGAGATCAGACGATTATTGGAGTTTAGGTAACGCCTATGTAACATAGCTAACCAATCGGAATTGACAATTGGGTAATAACGTCGTTTGGGGCGGGGAATTGAAACATGTTTTAGGAAGTGGTTAGGAAGAGTTAGGGGAGAACTGAACAAGACAACAGAAGATAAGAATTGACGACTTAGTGTTGTGATTGTTGAAATTCAAGGTTGTAGGTAGAAACGAAAAGTGTCGGAAGCAAGAAACAAAGAAAAGGCTAGATGATCGAAGCATACAAATAAGTATATTGAAATTAGTAAGTTGTAGAATATTACTTTAAACAACTACTGTTGTGAGCACTCTCAAAGGTCTGTAAGTATTATTTGTTTAATATATGGTATGTTATATTAGTTAATCTTATACAAAAAATGGGAATAATTCTTTGTAGCACTGTTTCTACAATTTTCAGATCTAATACGTTCTTGGATTTACATATTTTTTCACACTCATGCCTGTTCATTCGGTTCAAACTGAAGTAAGGGACATCACGCAGACGATCTGAGTTTGATTAATTGGTGCTGTTTCTGTCGTTTTCTATCTTGTGTTTCATTGTTTATTATAGTCCACCCAAACAAAATTGTCGTGGACATATATAAATTTGTTCCGTCTGTCCGTCACAGTTTTGTTAAATGGAACATATCTCGAAATCCGATGAATATTTTTCCACCAAACCTACAGAAACATAAGTAGTGCCTCCTTCATTTGTACGCATTTACTGTGCGTAACTTAATTACAGGCATGGTGCAGTTTAATTGGTCAAGGGTAAATATGTGGCATAATTTTGTTTCCAGAGTGTGTGTTGCATATTCGAATTTAAAGAGCCTATCGTGAAAATCGTTAAAGAGTCGGTCGGTCGGTCGGTATTACATTTACACAGCGCATATCTTACTTGCATGTTCATATTAATCGGTCTATATGTGAATATATGAAAGACGATGCGATTACTTGGAGAGCTGTTCAATATTTTGTTAACCAATTTTATAGAAACTTCATTTAGGTACTTTTGTAAAACATTTTGCAATTTTGCCACTCTTACCTAATTGGTATATTACAGTTTTATTGGTCATTGGTTATTGAGTGTGTTTTTGAAGTCCATGTCTTGAAACGTTTTATGTTGTTTCATGATTTTTGGTCTGTTGTTTAACTAGAGTACTATAATTGGCGTCTAAAACTTCTTGCAGTGTAAACAGGTGCTGCCCTGGTATCTTTGTCAAATATGATAAAAAAAAAATATCAGCTATAGGCATAGGAACTAGTTAAAGTTACACAATTTGAGGTTGGCATTCGGTCTGCGACATAGTTTAAAGACAACTGTTGGTAAAGATAAAATAGACCAAATAAAGATGGAGCTGTATTGATCGACATTCAATATATTCTTCAATGTTATTTCTCGCAAGATCACCAGGTGTAACATATGTTTGGTAAAACATTATCAAGTTACGCAGGAGATATCAGTTATATGCACTTCTTGTTGCAGTGACATGGAGAGGGTTGTTCCGTTCAGCAAATGATTGATATAACCTTTAGCTAAACCCCAATCAAACTAAGAAGCAATCTGATTTTCTGCATTATACATAACCGACATGCGGATAACATAGCCTACAGACCATGTTGTTATTTAAGACCGGTAAATAAAAGGAAGTTAGCCGATATTTGTGCTAATTGTTGAATCATGTAAAATAATTAAATTGTGAGTGTTGGTGTACCCATGGGTGATTATGATATCTATTTTAACATCTTGAACAAAGAAAAGGGATGAGCCCTGGATGGGGTATAGGCTAATGACCTTTACAGAAGGTAGTAATTTAGAACGGATATTTGATTTGGAGAAAAGCCACTTTTGCTTTACTATGTGACCTGCTGTCCTGGCCAGCAGCTTATCTGGACTCATTTCTAAGCTGAATGCTGATCATTAGCACCCCAGACATCGCAGCGGTGATGGATGTTTTTTTTATAACACTGATTGGGAATATTGAAACGGTATGTCACTGTAGAATGGTCGGATAACCAATTGTAGAAACATTGACGTTGGTTATCATAGAACCTCAACAGACTTGTGTGTGAAGATAAATTCTATATAAGTGAAATACCCTTGAGTACGACGTTAAACACCAATCAGACAAACAAACAAATCCCCGAGTACAGAGAAGTAAAGATAATATTGGTTAATATGATCTGCTGTTGGATAAATAGCGACGTTTAAAGCCGGTTTCTGGTTTATAAAAAATTGCAATTTAAACCAGAAAGTAATGTTAAATAACAAATACATTTGTTAACTAGTATTTTTTTTTTTTTGTGGTAAAGTTATTTGCCATCGAGTCTATAAACAGGGGAAAGAGAGGGAACATATACGTACGACAACTCTTGTCAACAGGCAATGGAAATGTATCCTAAAGACACACGGACCTAACTATAAATCACACCGCATCGAGTTACCACAGTCAGCCGTGATGGTGTGTTTAAACTTAACGTTAACCACATACCATGCTTCCAACCATTTGTATATTCTTAAAAATTCAGCTATATCTTTAATAGTGAATCATATTTGGATGGTGTAATTTGAATTAATTTAAACCGTTAATAATATTAAATAATATGATTGGAATTTCATGATCCGGTAATTCGGTTTTTAAAGCACCGACAATCGACTTTTGCCTACCATTTGTAACAAGGACGGATTTCGTCTGTTTCATATTATGGCTAAACTTTTTATCTTGAATATGGATTTGAAAACAGGAACATATTTCATGGAGTGATACTCCAAATATCTAACTACAGATCTGAAAGAAAAGTTAAATGAAGCCGGCGAAATGCAGGACAAAGCCAAAATCGAGAAACTTGAAGAAGCTCTTAAACAGGGCAAACTCAAACAATAGGAAGAAATACATGTACGTAGACCAACAAGATCTTGCAAGACAAAAGCCAACAAACAAATTTTAAAGATAGGAACAAGCGCAATTTTTAATCCCGTAGTGATTGTGTTGGGTGGATATCATGCTAAATTAGCCAGTGCGTGAGAGGAGGCACAACCCCCAACTTCAGTAACATAGAATTTAACTTCGTCGTCTACTGGTCATGAATATGGCACAAAACACTTACCAATGACTTGTCAGATATGGTTCAATCAGTAACTGAAGAAAGTATTAAACGATCTGACCATTGTTCATTAAAAAGCTATTATCGAAAATGTGTACTTCAGATTACTCAGTAGTCTGGTATAATATAGTCTGTCAGGTTGAATCAGTCAGCATATCTGTATTCATGTTATGAAACCTTTACAATGGCAACTCGCTTTATCTCCCCTCTCCTCTTCATTCATCATCATCATCATTACTCTATGTCTTTCTTTCTGTCTGTATCTCCTTCCGTTGTACTTCATTTTCTTATTTTTTAAAATACTTGTAATGATACATCCAATGAATTTGCTAACATTGGTGTCCAGTTCCCATTTAGCTCAAGAGGCCCAGGCCAACATGAACCTGCCTCCAACCAGCCACCATGAAGGAATCGTACTCTCGTACGCTATGTCAGGACATCTTGCATTAATTTCCCCAAATATTTGGGGCGACCCATCAGTCACAGGCCAGCAAATAAAAGAATTGCAAAACAAAATGGCCCTAGTGTATCTTAGAGTCAATGTCTCGCCGTAGGAAGTAGAATTGATTATATTTTAGAATGACCATGAAGTAGTATAAAACAAACAAAAAAATCTGTTATTCTGTTCATTGTTGGGATTTTTTTTTCTTCTCGTCATGCCTATGTGAATGACATCTTTGTTCTTAGAGCAAATTTTCAGCGTAAATAAACCTTGTCCTAACTACGTCTTACAGTCAATCAAACATCCTCAATATAAGTTAATCTTAAATTAATAGATTTAAAGTAGTTCCCAAGCCTAAATATGTTTTCAAGGAACAAAAAGCTGGGTGCTACATTTTGAGCTTGTCATCTAGAAATGTACTGTTAACAAAGAATTGTGTTTTGTCTTTGACCCTTTACCAGGTTTCTATAAATTCAAACCTATTCAGAACAATGTTTTAAGAGTCCTATCCCAATAAGCTACCCTTAGTGGGCATTTTGTCAGCTCCCTCTTCAGACGGAAAAAACGTTTTTCAATTGTCATTATTTCAAATCAATCTTGAACCAAATGATCAGGAAGAGAGGATATATCAGCTATTGGTTTGTTTTGTTTGTTTGATTGCCGTTTAACGTCGTACTCAAGGGTATTTCACTTATATGACGACGGACAAAAATATAAAACATCACAAACAAAATTGCTTCCCGTTACCCTTTAGCTCTGCAAACACCAGGGCAACAGAAAGCAACCTCTTTTCTCGTCTTATACGATCGACCGAGGAAGCTGAGGGAGTTTTCTGCAGGGCCATGGTCCACCCTCTCCCTCACGGGGCTATCAGCTATTGGAGATATTTGTTGTAACACAATGAAACTCAAATGATTCATGACTGATTCTTCCAGACACTTCGTACAAGTGATGAGGTTAGAGAATGTGGTATAGTATACTAATCAATCAACCAATCAATACAAGTGATGAGGTATACCACATTTTCTGAACAACCGTCCAAATGTTCACCAAATAATTAATATTTCTTATTGTCGGACAAAGTAGGCCTTGTGTGTCAAGCAAGTATCTACATTTAGCTTGCATATAGTCTTCATACGTTTTGAAAACTTGCCTGTATACGAGCCTATTTAATGAGAGCAATTTGGTTCCCGACTCAAGGGTAGGATTCCTATATGAACACAGAACTGCAAGAGGTTTTCTTAACAGGGCTTGGGGGCAAGTACCATACTATACTCAAGTACTTGACAAAAAACAAGCATGAGATGTACCGTCCTGTGGTAGAATTTTAGTAAGAGTAAAAGTATTGTTAACAGTACTGTAGTACGATTACTTTTATAACATTATAATCTGAATTACTAACATATAGAAAGAACACTGAAGACACTAATGAAATAACCAAGCTTCATATACATGTATTTTATTGAAGTATAAATATAAACTATGCAGCTTGTGCTCATGTATTTTTACCAAGTATGTTTTCTTGAATTACGTTTTTTATGTTGTCAAATGATCAAATGACTTAACACAAATCCTCGTGGAGCACGAGGGCTTATTAAAATAGATGATTTACTGTGCCTTACTTTGGTGTATTTTTTAAAGTTCTTTATTAAATAAAATAACCCTCCTGTGTTTCCAGAGGAGCATAGAAGATATTGCACAATGAAATTTGAATAAAATTATGATTTGAGTGGAAAGTAAAAGGTAGGCACAAAGTGTCAAACTTAGTAATTAGTTTCTTCCCGTTAAGACGACGGATGAAATTGCATTTGCCAAATTCAGTAAAAAAAAAAATGCCGTTATTGATAACTAAAGAATAAATTGGCGGATAAACTTAAAACTTGGAATAAAGCTTCCTCCCGTCCATACGATGAACAGGATTGCATTTCACAAATTTACCCAAAACGCATAGCCGTTTGTGCATAGATTAACAATATTCATGTCTGTATTCACGCAACATTAATATCGCCTATGTTTTGCGAACATTTAAACTTGGGAAGAAATTCCCCGAATAAATTGAAACGTTTAGGCATTAAGGCAAATATTGAGATTGTACTTTACGAAATTCTGTAAAACAAAATGGACACCATGGAATAATTTTACAATATTTTGTGGACACATATTTTGTGAAATTACAAACAGCGTGGCTGGTATTGAGCATTTAACAAAATTTTGCAAGTAAAAATGGTGCCAATTTTTCAAACTAATAATGTACCCAAAATATCTAAAAAAAATGTTGACAGACTGATTTAAAGTAATCAATTGGGTTCATTACAGTCTTATCACATTAAAGATATTTTCCACTAAAGTGTCAAACCCATATGATGATAAATTGTATCTTCTTATGAAAAAAAATCTGTTCTCAAGCTCAAAGTAAGGTTTTTGCTAATATATCGACACCGTTACTTTAATAGATCACATTCTCACTACCAGGTTCAGTCTTACGTCTTGTTTTCGTATGAATGTTTAAACCAAACTGATGAGTTCACCTGGTGCAGACAGCTGAAGAAGACAACGTCCTTGTAAAAGTATCAGAACAACCCACGTAGAAGTTTCTCATGAAGGAAGAAACAATATCGGTAACCAGACACTTTAAACACCTACAGTAAAAATGTTTACAACAGTTAATTATTTTGATGCTAAAAGTGTCACCAACTTATAAAGCGAACGCGCTGTATTGCTTGTTACCAGTGGCGTTGACTGGAATTCTGCCCCCATAGGTCGGGCATGCCGTCGTGAGAGTGAACAAAATAAAACCTTCAATACGGCGTTCCACCTCAAATCAATCAAACAAACAAAACAAACCGAATGCTTCCGTTGTTGATTTCACCATTTGTATTATTATGGAGGAATTGTTTGCTTTTGCTAAAGAACTGGAAACAACTGCTTCTGTGGTTGTTTCAGGTATAAATACTGCGTTTTTAGATATACATGTAGTGCTGGGATAAAAAAAAAAATGATTTGATCGTTACAGTAAATCACGTAGATCCATCCAAATAAAAAGGGTCAGTGTACTGTTTGTGACCAATCAATGTGTTTGCACATACTTAATATCGAGTTTTTTCATGATATGTTGATAACCCGAACTCACTGCTTCACTGTCAAAATGTCTCTACTACAGCTTACACATATTATTGCTATCTGAGGAAACCGACTGTCGACTTGTTTTACATTGTTTAGAGCGAAGTACAGACACACTGTCATAGATAAATGACAAAAAAGAAAGCGGACACAAAATCTGGTAGCTGGACAATTTGGTGTTTTTCAGCATGTCTGTCCGTGTATGTATCTCACACGGACAAGTAAAATTTGTTTATTTAATGTGATCAATTGATTTAAATCTTTCGAGAACAACAAGAGAGGATCGAATGGACCGTCTTTGTCTGCAAATTTCAGGAGACAACATCACATGCCTTCTGCAAGTTTATTCTGCTTGTGACTGCGATGCACTGGTACTAACCCCGTTATGGTCATTGTAATACGAATATTATCATATTATTACGGATTGTTCCATTATCCTGCATTGCTGTAACTGGCTTATACATGCATATATACCCCCTCCCGCCCCCTTATGTTTTGGAGTGTTTGTTTCAAGATTTACCGTTACTTCCAAACAAGACAGATTGCTGCCATTAAGCTAGGACGCCAAACATAACCAAGCATACCGTTGTTATTCTTCTGCATAAACAATGAAGGATAGAACTCTCACGGGCACAGGTTAGACTTACTGCACTAGTCGATATATATATTATGAATTATAAGCAAGATTGTGACTACTTTCTTTCCTGGTTATACAGACACCCGATATTCTGTCGGGGACACATTCTGGGAAGTAGTTCTGCTTCTACTTCCGGCCATTTCCGCACCGTGAATAGTCTCAGGCGATGAGAGGGTACGAAAGTGTAGAAGGACATTTCGATATGGACATTGTCTTGTAACGGCCATCTGCACCCATTCTATCTCCAATAAATGGAGATTGAATTGAAATCTGTCACTAATGTTTTGTCTTGGGATAATTGGACAGTTCTTGAAACAGTAACAGTCTTTGTAGTAAAAGCTCATTGTTAAGAAATATAATCGCTTTTAAGTCAGCGAACAATAAAGGAGTTCAGCTGGGTTTTTTAAGGTAATACAAACTTACTTTTGTGATGATTTTAATAGTCATACTATTTGAATTTCCAGTGGATGGACAGAACAGGTGGAAATTAAAACCCATCAGGATACCAGATTTACTTTGCCCACAACTCCATACCTGAGAGTGTTAAGCTGTGAGACGAGAGATTAACCTTCATTTTTAAATCGTATATTAAATTATACAACAAAGAAGTTTTGCATTATTTTTTTATCACTTGTTTGACAAGAATGCTATCGATATTGTCAAAAGTTTGATTAAATCAATATGTTTGACAACACCTTATGTTCTTAAAGTAACTGATAACATTTTTTAAAGGATTTAACTTTGACTATTTTCCCTATTTCCTCTCATTTTCGGTGCATACTTTAATTTCCAACAGCAACGTCTGATTGACATGCGGCATTATGAATAGCTAAAAAAACAAGGCTATAAACTATAAATGGAATAGGATAAGCCATGGTGCCATTTGGGGAATAGCATTTAACTTTACAACACAGTGCTCCGCCATTAGACAAAGCTTTTACCGAACAGGATCTGATCTGACAAGTTAAAAGCTCTCAACTGCTAAAACCCGATAGTTTCGTGAATTTGAAACGATATTAATTTGAACATTCCATGGGGTTAGCATGTCAAAGCGGATGTGCATAATGCTAAAATTGCTATGAAGTTAATGTCTGGTAAAATAAGCAGCTTCAACGTCCCAAACGTGCTTTTTTATATTTGTTGTAAGCTTTTGTTCTACCCTGCAATTGGCGAATATACATAAGTAACCTATACAAGATAAATGGTTTATGGTCTGCTAACGCAAATAATTCCGATAGAATCGGCAAGAACATTTTTTGGGGGTATTTTATCGTACTTGTGATGATCATGAAATGTTGATAATAAAGTTCTTCGATATTCCAATCAACGTTTGGGCATAAAACAACAGGTAAATGCATATTGAGAGTTCTAGTAATTGGACAGGGTAATTGAACTCAAGGGTTCAGAGAATCAGTATGTCCCATATTGAATTCACTTTAATAGTCTGACATCAAAGATAAAGTTTCACCTAGAACAACTCGCCCTTTTCTTTTACAAACCCAACTATTTCTTTATATTAAAATCAAAACCGAAATTATGATATTGTTCACGCTACAGGGGCACGTCTCAGAAAGCGACCTGAGCTAACGTAAAACGTAATTACCATGACGACCAATATTGAAGACATAGTGTTGCCATGACATTTACGTTCAACGTATTATCTAAGATCCCTTTGTGAAGCAAGCCCCAGGATAGCTGAATATACCATTGAATTGTGTATGAAATATGAACCAATTTGTCAATGTGTGTATCACTATCAGGTTCTGTCTTAAGACTTGTTTTCGTATGAATGTTTCAGCCAAACTGATTAGTTCATCGGGTGCAGAAACTGAAGAAGACAACGTCCTTGCAAATGTATCAGAACAACCCACGTAGAACGTTTCTCACGAAGGAAGAAACAATATCGGTAATCTGACACTTTAAACACCTACGTTAAACATGTTTACAACAGTTAGTTACTTTGATGCTAACACTGTTTTGTTTGTTACCAGTGGCCTTGACTGGAATTCTGTACCCATTGGTCGGACATGCCGTCGTGAGAGTGAACAAAATAAAAGCTTCAATACGGGGTTGCGATGCTCTGGTTGCAGAACATTTTCAAGTGATCCATTTTGTTAACATTTCGACGCATATTTGAAGATATATATTTTAATCAATAAGGCGAATGTATGGAAAGTCAGACATGGGATTAATGCTCGGAGGTAGAACTTTGCACCTGATCTGCGATGGTTTGACAAGAGTGTGTAGTTGCTCGTCGCGGAATGCTGTCAACAGCGGTTCAAGTAGTTAAACTAACTTGCACAAGTCAAGTCCCATCTGTTATAAAAACTTCTGCTTGTTTTGTAGAAAACATAACCAAGTATACCGTCGTTACTCTTCTGCATAAACAATTAGGGATCGAACTCTCACGGGCACAGGTTAGACGAGTTGTGAAACTTTATCTGTGATGTCAAACTATTAATGTGAATTCAATATGGGACATACTGATTCTCTGCTTCTACTTCCGGCCATTTCCGCACCGTGAATAGTCTCTGGCGATGAGAGGGTACGAAAGTGTGGAAGGACATTTCGATATGGACATTGTCTTTTAACGGCCATCTGCACCCATTCTATCTCCAATAAATGGAGATTGAATTGAAATCTGTCACTAATGTTTTGTCTTGGGATAATTGGACAGTTCTTGAAACAGTAACAGTCTTTGTAGTAAAAGCTCATTGTTAAGAAATATAATCGCTTTTAAGTCAGCGAACAATAAAGGAGTTCAGCTGGGTTTTTTAAGGTAATACAAACTTACTTTTGTGATGATTTTAATAGTCATACTATTTGAATTTCCAGTGGATGGACAGAACAGGTGGAAATTAAAACCCATCAGGATACCAGATTTACTTTGCCCACAACTCCATACCTGAGAGTGTTAAGCTGTGAGACGAGAGATTAACCTTCATTTTTAAATCGTATATTAAATTATACAACAAAGAAGTTTTGCATTATTTTTTTATCACTTGTTTGACAAGAATGCTATCGATATTGTCAAAAGTTTGATTAAATCAATATGTTTGACAACACCTTATGTTCTTAAAGTAACTGATAACATTTTTTAAAGGATTTAACTTTGACTATTTTCCCTATTTCCTCTCATTTTCGGTGCATACTTTAATTTCCAACAGCAACGTCTGATTGACATGCGGCATTATGAATAGCTAAAAAAACAAGGCTATAAACTATAAATGGAATAGGATAAGCCATGGTGCCATTTGGGGAATAGCATTTAACTTTACAACACAGTGCTCCGCCATTAGACAAAGCTTTTACCGAACAGGATCTGATCTGACAAGTTAAAAGCTCTCAACTGCTAAAACCCGATAGTTTCGTGAATTTGAAACGATATTAATTTGAACATTCCATGGGGTTAGCATGTCAAAGCGGATGTGCATAATGCTAAAATTGCTATGAAGTTAATGTCTGGTAAAATAAGCAGCTTCAACGTCCCAAACGTGCTTTTTTATATTTGTTGTAAGCTTTTGTTCTACCCTGCAATTGGCGAATATACATAAGTAACCTATACAAGATAAATGGTTTATGGTCTGCTAACGCAAATAATTCCGATAGAATCGGCAAGAACATTTTTTGGGGGTATTTTATCGTACTTGTGATGATCATGAAATGTTGATAATAAAGTTCTTCGATATTCCAATCAACGTTTGGGCATAAAACAACAGGTAAATGCATATTGAGAGTTCTAGTAATTGGACAGGGTAATTGAACTCAAGGGTTCAGAGAATCAGTATGTCCCATATTGAATTCACTTTAATAGTCTGACATCAAAGATAAAGTTTCACCTAGAACAACTCGCCCTTTTCTTTTACAAACCCAACTATTTCTTTATATTAAAATCAAAACCGAAATTATGATATTGTTCACGCTACAGGGGCACGTCTCAGAAAGCGACCTGAGCTAACGTAAAACGTAATCACCATGACGACCAATATTGAAGACATAGTGTTGCCATGACATTTACGTTCAACGTATTATCTAAGATCGCTTTGTGAAAAAAGCCCCAGGATAGCTGAATATACCATTGAATTGTGTTTGAAATATGATACAATTTGTCAATGTGTGTATTTGTGAAATCCATCAAAATGATTTTTCCTACATTACTGTGTTATTGGAAAGTTGTTCAACTTATCATGTATGTATCCACTCAGTGGTTACGTTCAGACCCAATCAACGCCTGTTTGTAAAGAATATGCCTTATAGACTAGCCACAATCTGTTTATATTAGATGGTGTATTAAAAGAATAGCATCGTACTCGTTCTAGTGTATATAGCATTGTGTTTGATCTTCTTGACCAATTCCATGTCACGCTCGAGTACAGCTTCTGATTGAATCTGTGACACGCGTCCTCTAAACAGTGTCTGTGCTTCTGGGGAACCTCATCCCATACCCCCATTGATTACCATATATTAATCAAGCTGTCTGTATTAAAGCCTTTACAACCAGATCAATGATAGATAATTGCGTCCCAAGCATTCGAATAGCCTCATCACATATATAGGCGACATGTTTTCTGCCATGTTTCTCATTATTAATTTTCGGTTAAAATTCTTTTTCTTTGGCAGATGCTTCTTACATAATTTTGGATGAAACCAACAGCAAAACAATATATCAGTGCAATAGTTCTCTAAGTTCCAATGGCGTAACCAAGAATTTCAAGGCCCATTTTCATGGCTGCCTGACCTTTAGTTGATTATTTGAATCTGGGGAAAATGTGTTTCAGTGCACTTGACATTTATTAATGGACGATACAGTGAACATTAGTTCACAAAAGATATTTAATTTAATAATTATATTACATATAAAACGTCAAAGGCTAAAATGTATCGTCTTTCAAATATAATGATAAATTCTTTGTTATGGAATAGTGTTTCATAATCGTCAATTTTGACACTAAACGTCTTATAATGCTTATGATTGCGACAATTTCGGGAAACTTTTCTATAAAACCTCTATATGAACTGTTTGAAATGACACTAATACTTCTTAAGAGAAACGTTCGACATGTCCACCCACCCTATTAATACATGCAGTTTTCATCTTGCGTCGATTTTTCATCTATAGGTGGATTGAACCGTTGGTGACAGCTATAGCAGTGTAATAGACATTAAGACTACTAGAGCTTTCAGGCTACACAAACGTTCGTATCAATTCTATGTGACAAAACCAAAGCTTCCTATCTGATTACTGGCGCGATAGAGATCCAATAACAAGGTAGCCCCAGAGATAAACATAACTGATGGTTAACTATATACATTGTGGTATTTGTTTTGTAGAACAGATTGAAGAAAATACGCCTGACAAATGTTTTTTAAGATGTTACTTTTATTCATACAGATCAATGAATACTTATACATCCAATGAGATAAACCATGCACTGCAAGTAATGTATTATGATGAGCAGCAAAAACTCATCAAGAATGTAAATTGGCTGCATTATCAAATCATTTCACAGGCAGAATATGACAATCATTTAGGCAAATTGGAAATAAATACTGAAATAAGATTTTCCCTGCTACCTTCTTTACCAGCCCTGTGGTACAAAAGCAGTATAGATGTATATGAACGTAGTTATTTTGGGTTTTGGGGTTTTAAATCGACCCATTTTTCATCTAGCATTCAGGGGTTTTTTTTTCAGAAAAAAAGCTGGACATAAACATTCAAAAAGAGTTTGTCTGAGCAGTAAGCAATGTGTAACTTTACGTCTTTATGACCGTACTAATAGCTTATGTTCAGCAAATGTCCACATGTGGAACTAACGGTCTAATAAGTATGGTCTGTTCTCTCATACAAATACAGACTGTCTTTCCTGACATATTCGTACAATGGTGGGTGCGAATAAGCAAAAGTTTATGGGTTCTTCATCAGTAGCTCTATAAATCTTCAACACGATATAAAATACTGGCTGAAAGCCAAAATTTTATTTACATTATAGTCATCTGAGAATTGCAAGCCCAATCTATTGGCTGGAATGCATACACGTTTTCAACGAGCGCCATTGTTTATACCAAAAACATGTGTTATTCTTTAACTTCAACCATTTAATTAAATGTGAAATAATAAATGCCATCAAATGTCTATACCATGGTATATGGACAAATAATATGGTAATATAAGTTAAGACAATGACCATTTTGATGAAACACTTCGTGTTTATATTTGCATACAATTCTCCCAACCACCCCTCTTTGGGGAGTCACATTATCCCAAGAACCATGGCATGATATATATCTGCATGTGACAAAACTAGTGTGATCCGGCTTAACAAGGGTTTAACTTACGCCAAAGTGTTCATGTATGGTACCATTATTAACTTCCGAAAATTCGTGAGCCGCTAATCTTGTGGACGCCAAACAATATCTGAAGAGGTAGTTCGGAAGAAATGTATGACCAGACTAGCAATCCGTTATTAATAGGGTTTATTTGGAAGAAATATCAGACTGACTGCACAAGAAAATAACTAGGTTTTACTGTACTGTCGACGTCAGTCCATCACATTGTTAAAAGGTATGTATCCTGTATTATAAATGTATCTGTCCCATTTTCAGAGAATTGGAAAATTGATATTTAAAGAGAACCCCCATTTTACAAGAACCGTTTAATCTGAGCGTAATTTTTTTTTTGTCTTTATTTACGACTGGAGGAACATTTGTTTTCGAACAAAGCAATATTTAGTAATAATATATGGGTAATATTTTTGTGTCAGTATGACTAGTTTTCTGGGGAATATACCACCCGATATGAATTAAATTTCCCTGAATACGGCCTAAAACACCAATTAAGAACTCCGATCATTAACATGAAAGAACGCACAACAGTTTGTCTTGTATTGTCGTTACGACTACATTCGGAAATGACTGGTAAGACGAATTGAGAAATTTGCTGTTTATTTGAGCTATTTTTAACGTTTACCTTAACCCTTTACATCTGTAGTAATTATCTATTATTTATTGACTACCAACTGTTTCGAGGAGGAAACGGTTCACTGGTGCATGCATTCCCTTCATACAAATTTCGACTGGCGGTTTTGGGTCCATTTCCTGGCTAATGAAACGGCTCTCGTCAATAGCGTTAGACCCCCTCTGTTACGGCTGGTCGTATTTCGGAGACTAGCTAACCCGGTGCATGTTCGATAGATCTAGCGCTCGAATTTGTTTGGTCGAGTAGTACCAATCACTGTCGATCGTCAGGTCTAATGAACATGCCTCAGAGAATTGGTAAAGAGCCTTTCATCTTCTATCCTGGACAACACAGTCTCTGGGTAAAGAGCGATCCGTGCGGTAATGTCCCCACAGACAGTTAACCCTTATGATCAGGATCTAAATAAGTTTTATATCTAACCACCAAAAGAATGATTTCTATGTATCCCCTAATATATCAAAATAACCCCGATGTATGCTTAAAGTTGAAACTTTTTTATTGGGTAACAACGGAGTCATTTTAGCTGTGGACGTTTGGTACACGAATACAGGTGATGTATTTTCTAGTTGCATTTAGATGTTCCTATCTACCACTCCATATAGTGATGAACAATTACGATGTAAATTGACAATGACAACAATTATCAAATAAAATAATAATGGTGAATTCATTTCCACTAGTTCAATTAAAATACTTGTTTTTATGAATTTCTTGCAAAAGATAGCTAGTGATTTTCGAAAACTGTATCCATCACACGAAATTTAAGGGCACTTGTCACTGTATGTGGACAAATTCCTAGCAAGTTTCTATTCTCAACACTGAACCACCACAGCACTTGCTGACGTAGGGGTCTACAGTTTTAGGTACAGACTTCATAGATCTTACAAAGGACTTTGATAGACTGATCATTCCCAGTTGATACAAATGCTTTGGCAGCTTCGGCGTCTTGGGACCGGAGGGTGATTGGTTTCTAAACTATATGACTGCTAGGACGCAATTAACTTGGCTTAGCGGTTAAATTTCTCCACCCATTGATGTATGGCGTACCCCAAAGTATTGATCCTGGCACCATTAATGTCGATTATGTACGTGTGAAACCTTCGGAATAATATACAGATGTTATGCAGTTTGTTTTTTATGCAGATGATACGGCTCAATCCACTGCGGACAAGGGTCCCACACATATCAGCGAAGCCTTTAATAACGACGTGAATAGTCTATAACCCGATGGTAATAAATTGACATTAAATGTTAAGGGGTGAAACAAAAAACATGAAAAGTATGACATGGGGAACACAGACACGTTCAAGTGCCAATGGTCACAGAAATAGGACATGACATCTCATTTGCATGTCTGGGTTCTTGGTTTGACACACAACTATTGTGACAGACTCACAGAAGTACCCTGTCTGGATGAATTTTTTATATTTAAATTTTGTTATAATTTTAAAAGGTTAAAAAAAACCCATGAAAAGTATAGCATTTGTAACACAAATACAGTTCCAATGATCGAGGGCAGAACGGGACATCTTATTTAAGTATCTGGGTGATGGAATTGACTTATAACTATTGTGACCGAATCGCACCAGTAAATTAAGTTGATAAATGGTAGTTTTAAATTGTTTGATTATTTTTTATTTTTTTAAAAGGTTATTCAAAAAACATGAAAAGTTTAACATTTGGAACATATATACATATAAATTCCAATGATCCCGGAAATCTAAAAGTAGATGTCACCATATAGAACATTAAAAATGTGTGGATGTTTGGTTTGACTTACAGCTATCGTGACAGATTCACACAAGCAAACTGTCTCAAAAGGTGGCAGTCATCGGCAGCTATTGTGACCACCGAACCATACTTACAGATTATAAAACCCTGGTTGTGCCAGGATTTGATTGTTGTGATGTTATTTGGTGGTGAAACCGTTTTAGTAAAGTCCATAATTATGATCCGCGATTCAACAGCCCATGTAATACTATTTGAGTACAAGCGAGTCAGTACTGTTAAGACGTTGGAAAGACTACGTTGACAAACAAGAGGTGTGAGATACAATCAATATCCATGCGTGTAAAAATCACAAATGGAGAATGTTTACCAAGCCCGTTAAGTATATTTAAGGTATTAAAGTGGTATCACAACTTGTGATTAGTATCAGAAATGTGAGAAACATAGGGCCCTAGGCATTTTGAACGTATATGAACGTCAATTACCCTCTGATTTCCACTGAATAATTTGACATACTCCGCGAAACGACAACGTACGCAGGGTTGTGACTTTGTTCTACTTGTGAAATACACAAGATTCTCCACAGATGGAGTCATTCAGCTCTTCTTAAAATGCATGGAGATATATATTTTTATTGTAGTGTAAGGCGATTTTGCTTGCCTTTATCTGGAATCCAACTCTGGCTTCTGTCTAGGATTGTGTTTGAAGCATATTGAAGCATGTCTTGTGCTTGCACCTGACTTGCTTCGTTGTTAAGTGTGCCAAAAATACCCGCTGAAGAATGTCACACTGAACGTCGAAGATGTTTGAGAGGAGCTTATTTTTGCCCTGACTCACTAAATGCTAGCGGACAGCATGATGCGGATATGTATGTAATGTCCAATGATCCTAGCTGTTGTTTTTGTCACCAGTGGCGTCGAGAGTGGTTTCCTTCGCTCAATGGGCTGACACGCGCCATATGACTGACAGAACCATATTATGTACGGTGTTATTAAGTCACAATACAAAAGCAACCCTTACAACAATATTGTGTAGGATGTTGGACTGAAATTGTGAAAAAAATAATTCTCCTCTAGAATGTCCAAAATCCTTGAGACTTTAATAATACATAGGAAGCTTACCTTTACCTTTGTCATACAAACTTCGAGACTGCATGACATTCAGAATATACAATCATTTTTTGTGTTTTATTTTAACTTGATTTGGAGATTTGAAAGTAGTCTACCCTTTACAATTAAAAAAAATATTAACGCGTACTTGATATATCATAGGAGTACATTTCATTTTCAAAAACGAAATTTCGTGGATAAAAGATAATTTATATGTAAAAGAATTATTATGCCGTCAATTGAGTGCAGTTTTACAACAAAAAAAAAAAACGTTCCTTTAAAATGTTGTTTATCTGTTCTTCTCATACAGACAGACCATAGATATAAATACAATTGCTAGTGATACTTTTTCAATTATCAAATGGTGAACAAGTGTTACATTACACAATGAGATACTGAATATTACTGATTGTTTGATCTAACTGTTAGTAAAATTTTGCATCAGCAATATTGTCCAGCGAAGGACTGAAACAACCTCTACAGATTATGTAATTATTATATGTATTCAAAGTACGAAGATGGATTGATGTCAGAGTGGGTAAAAATGCCTATAAACGAATGCTGTTCTGTTATACAATATTGTAGTCTGGTTGTTTTCAGTTATTATTAATAAAGTTATGAATGGCGTGTTATACAAGAGAACTAATTCCCTTCTTATGTCAGGCTGACAAATTATTTCTGTCAAAATTGCACACATTATTGTCCAAGCCTCTTGGTCTTCCAATACAATGCGGATATCGCAGACAGATATATCAAGCTGCGATCATATTTAGGAGAAATTTGTCTGTTGTATAATACTTTGCATAACACTGCGACCAGTTGACCTCTTGTACTATTTGAGAAAGAAGAAGAGTACTTCTTAAACACTTCTTTGTTTATTATTACTACCCCGATGAGTGGGTAAGCTGTGAAGAATATCAATTGAAAATCAGTTTTAAGTTACATCAACTAGTCTGACTGTCTGATGTATAATCCAGGTATCTGAATACGCTGTTGAGGATACCAAGGGCAGCAGTATTGAGGTCTCACAACGATCGCCAGACTTCATGTATTGATCAAATAGTGTCTGTATCTGTGCAATGATGTTGTTTTTTTTATTTGAACAGAATGCGAAACTTTGGATTGGAGGTTAGGAGGATGTAGTGACACGTATGTTAATCCGGGATAATTGTGACATCCGCGAGTACATTCGGAGATCTCAGATTTCAGGTAAGCGAGCTTTTTTTACAGATACGTACAACTAATTAAGGGTTTCTGTGTGTTTTAGAAGATGATTATTTAGAGTATTTTTGGGATAACAATTTCTTAGCTCGAACATTTTCTAGTACAGACAATTTTGTAGGAAGAGTTGGCTTCAAAGTTTATGTTGTAGAATACAGAAAGAGTTAATATAAAATAACGAAGAAACTTAACACTTTTGTTTAAGAGCATTGCTGAACTACTATAGTTATAAGTCACCATCATTGACCGATCTTGAAATAAGACCTTCAGTATTTGTTGCAGTAGTTTATATAGGTTCCCTGTAACACGAGACTGCGTTTTGTGTGTTGTAATGCTGTCCGCGTTCTGTACAATGGTTCCAACAACAACTACAACAACAACAAATATATTCACCTCGCTTGGGGTTAACGTTGTTTCCGCGGCTCCTGAAGCGGTCTATAATGTTGCACTGTATTATCCCATATCTTTATGTTTAAATTAAAGCGCAACACGGGTTGATTTTACGGAAGGAAGCATGTCTTAAAGAAAACTTCATGCAGTTTCTATTTTGTTGAATGTGGAATGGTATCCGATAGGTTGGCAGTAAAGTCTTTGCAGGAACGATTGTAATACTAACGTTCTATCTTTCTTGTAAGTGTATCTGTCTGTTCTCCTGTTTGTCGCCCTTCCCCTCCCCCACATACACACACACCTTATGAGAACCACATTGTGCTTAGAAATGAACCCCCTGAGACAAATATCACATATGTATCATAGCTTTATCCTGTTTAGATGTTAAATTGTATCGCAAAAATGGCTGCCCTTGTGCTGTTTACACTATATTCTTCCTGGTGTGTTTTGAATGTAAAAGCTTGGAAATATATTTATTTTGACTATGTTGCAATTGCCGCTTTATACATGTGTTTTCGAAGTCGACCTATTGTAGCCTATTGCGGATAGCAACATGTACGGCAAACGCGCGCGCACGTGTACAGTCTTTTAACTTAAGTGAGATGACAAATAAAACTAGAAATTCTCGTAGATGTAATTGCTCACCTGATATCATGTTTGATTTGGGATTTCACCTCGGACTCAAGGGTATCTCAACTATATGACAATGAATGGTCCACTTCATACTCCATTACGGTGGAAAACTAGGAGGAAACCTCGTAAAAACCACGGCGATTTCCGGAGCCACAACGTGTGACTCGCTCATATACCTGATGGTCGACACGTGGACTCGATCCGGTCAACGGTACATCTAAGCAGAACTGGTAAGCGCACACGCTTCCACAAAGCCACAGCCGCCGGCTAATATTTTAAGTAGACAAACCCTATCTTCTCACAGCCAAAAACACGGCTGTAAATTCATATCGTGGTATAGGATTTTGATATGGCGTCAAGCTGTAACTTAGTGATATATTGAATCGCTTTTACTCTGGTATTACTCTAGCTGAGTGAAGAGAAGATCACAATTCGCTTGAATCATGATTGTCTTGTTGATGTACATATGTGGATGTTGATTATGAAATTCATATGGTAAATTTGAACGTTAAGAATTGCCTGCCTTTGTAAATTTTTTAACCTGTTTTATATTGAGTCGTAAACGGACTTACTTATATACAGGTCCTAGATTAATTGCCTCTTGCAGAATGTATTATACACAGACAACCGATAAAAAAATCAACATTAATACACTATAATAATAAAGTGTCGTGTTGGAACACCTGCGTTTAGTAAGTCTATGAGACATTAGTGTCACAATAATCTCCTAATGATTTATGCAAAATACGTTTCTTTTCACCGAGCTTTAAGTGCGGTTCTCTTGTGTGTGAAAGCAATTTCGTAAAGGCAACCTTCTCGTCTATAAATAATATGCCACATCTTGTTCATTTTAATAAAGATCAATGCGTTTTTGCTAAAGAACCATATTTGCTATTTTACTGTCATCTCGTTTTTCTCAAAGGAATCTTGCCTTTAGCTTGTGCTTCTTCGTGTTTATGAAATGTGTTTATATACCATATTCAAAACAACTATAGTGACACACTGTTCAATGAGTGTTTAGCTGATCCATATTTAATTTCTTGGACTCGTCAAGGCAATGTTTAAGTCATGGGCTATTTTTCGAAATTTCCAGTGTTTTGTCGATGGCTTGGTTCTTAGCATGTTCAGAGTCTTCGTGACTCTTTTCGACAACAACAAATTACCTGTTAATTATGCTAATGATTGGCTGTGAGGAATTGCATTACCTATTACCGGTTCATGTCATACAGTTGCGAAAGAAAAAGTTAATTAGTTATCATCTATTTTATTGTATGGTGTACCATAATTGCTGTAGAACAGTTTTCACAAATAGATACAGTCCTGCCACCATAGGTTCATGCACGATTGACAAATTCTGTCGAAATTGACAATGTCAAATTCCATCTGAATTATTGCTGTATGTGTCGACAAGCCCAAGTAATATATACGAACAGCCAAACATTTGTTTAATCTAAATGCAAAGCCCAATGCAATCTGTACGGCATGAACTGTTGTTGTTGTTAGATCACACATTATACCCAATCTACTCTGCGCATTGAGAGGCCGTTGTCCGGAAGACTGATTAGCTGTGATTTATTGGAACTGATTAGTCAAGGTCAAATGAACTATCGCGTGTCTAGTTGACTTTTTGCGTGAGTGCCCATCCCTAAATAAAAGTGCATGGAGCGCTTGAAGTGCTGCCTCTCTGTCAATATCTACAATTTCCAGTCAATTTACTGGGCTTTAAGTATGGACCGTTAGGATGTCAGATACATCGTATTTGCTGCTTAACTTGACTGAAATATATTTAATCTAACTGTGCAGGAGGTAAGATAGTCTTGGATAGACATCGTCTAATTTACTACATGTAGGTCGGTTTTTACATTGTATCAGTGAACTACAGAGGTAATTACATTTTTTTAACACTCTTAGAAATAATGGTTCTTTAGAAAAGGCAACAAAAACGGTTCTTTAATATAAAAAGAATGTGAGAAATATTTGCAACAGTTGCTAAGGCCATTCTATACAGAACTCCATAGCCATAACTGGAGAAGGGTTAAGGCTTCAATTGAAGCTATATTTTTCTAAGGGTGTATGTGTTAGGTAGTTTATAATTAAATATACAAACAGTAGTATATATGTCTTCTTTGATTAAGAGGACCATATGGAGCAGGAGTTGCAATGAGTAACGATGAAAATCACTATTGACATTACCAGAAGTACATGGAAGTACCATGGACTTCTGGCGTTACTTAAAAAGGATTTTGTATGGTTTTATAACAAGTACATCGTTATAGTAGAGTAAGGTGACTACCTACAGTAAGGTGACTGCTCAAAAGAAGGACGAAAAATTCTTAATGACTCAATATTTCGGTTTATTATCAAACCATCATCAGGAGTAGATTGACTCCTGATGATGGTTTGATAATAAAACGAAATATTGAGTCATTATGAAATTTTTATCTGTTATATTAGGCTTCTCAGTGGAAATTCTAATACATTGTTATAGCCTTGACATACGTAACGGATCAAATCTGCGGGTTTAAGTAATTATCAAATTGCAATAATAATCTCTCACATTGGAATTCCTCTCACTGACTCAAACTCATCAAACCTGTTACACAGCTACATCCACTTATAAGTGGTTGAAAGGGTAGATTTATACATATTATACTTCCGGCATTATCTTTTGTTGTTATCTCAGTTGATGGGTAAAATTATAAACACTAATGTTGGGGAAAATGAGTAGCCCTCATTGTTTTTGTAAAAGTGCGGTGATTCGACGGAAAAACATGAGTGAGAGACATCTCAACCTAAACCTTTTTCTGGTATATGGTCAATTACCTGTCTGAGAAAATAACGATCGTCCTTATCTATGGTTTTAAATACACTATGCACTCTGTCTGGGCCACATTTTCTTACTGGACGCAGGCACATAATCTAAATAAAAAGTATATATGTTATCCACATATGGTTTTCCAGATTTTGCTCATCTTTATTGCTATTTTTTAAACATTTATCGAGGACGCATAAGCAGTCATCGGGTTATATTATCTGACAGATATCCTGTATAAACGATTTACAGATTAAGTTAATGGCGTAAACAAAATACGCCTGGAGTAAAATGTATGACTTTTTTTTATTCTGTCAATGCATACATTGTAAGTCCTCTTGCGCTGATTTGTTTTGCGTTGCTTTTTGCTATCTTTTGATAAACTCATGTCTGGCAAATCCCCTATTTCAATCTGATCGAAGCCTTTTTACACTCATCATTAAATCTTATGGGAATGACAACTGCTGATAGGAATTGAAAATTAACTCTACATTTTAACATCAAATAAAACAAAACTTATCATTGTATTTATTGTGTGGGTAGTAATTCCCCTCCCAACACAGACATATCTGGACTCGCTTGATTTGAGCTTTTGGCAAACAAGATCTGATCTGACAAGTTAAAGTTAGCCAGCATTTCGTTTAATTCATAAAGCAAACAGGACTTATTTGTGCTTACTTGATCCGCTGATACCGATCTTCCTAGTGTTGACAATACCAGGAAGTTAATGAATTGTAAAGCGAACAGCCGAAATCTCAACATTTGTTGGGAAGTTATTAAAATGAGCTATTCACAAGTGCAACATTATCGATCTCTGTTGAAGCTATAAATCTTAATCTGGGCTATAGTACACTTTTATGGATTTACTTTTTTCCAGTGCATGCAAAACTTTTTCAACAGAGCTGCCTTGTACGTTTTATTTCAATAGGCCCGTGATCCAGTCTTTTTTGTTAAAGTTGATAAAGATAATATCAAGTAGCCCAGGGCAGACCTACAGTACGAGGCTCTGGGCGAGAATACCATGATGTTAAATTACTGACGGTTGGTATCAAACGACCAGTCAGACACAACCTATCATAACGATTAATGACTACATTTATTTCCAAAAGAGGCTTCCCTCTAAACAGTTCTTACAACCAATGTTCCAGATGCTCCATACAACGTTGTCATCAGAGCTGATATTATCAGCGTATATTAACCTAGCATGTCGTTTACTATCGTCCAAACATTGGACGTCATTCTTCTCTAAAACTCTGATTTAATCTGTGTCACGATTTCTCAAATCGGTGTCTCTGTTACTCCGGCATCTCCACAGAAACCACCATGTCTCAGTTGGTTGTTAGATATGAATAAAGTGGTCTGTTATGAGTGTTGTGTGAGTCAAGTCAGACGTTATATATAAAAGCCCATTAGTATACCATATCGATTTTAACGCATTAGTAAGTACATATTACAAATCTACAGGTTATATGGTTCTAAGTTCTCAATGCTGACATTCACTGCATGCAGATTTGTTCCTTTAAAACCTAATACCTTTTTCAGCCTCTAAATCAAATCTGTATCAATGCATCGAAGTCATATTGAGACCAACTGTACAAAGCCAACAGCAAAATAAAATCAAAGTTTGCTTTATAGAAAAATGTCGAGGAAGGTGTCTGAGAAAATATTATTGGATACTCTCTTGGTTTTTAAAAACTATTGAAATAGAATGAATAGTATTTAGTGTAAAATGTGTGACACCCCGCTGAGGATGTCGGCACTCACTATGTCCTACTAATGTCCGTCCTGGGAGGAAACTTTCTAACTCATGTGTACCACAAGCCTGAAACAGTCCTTAAATGTAATATATCGAATTGGAATCCCAAGTTTCTAATCGTGTTGACCGTAGGACAGAGCACAGTACAGACTGACGGCGGCCGGTACCAGACCACTATGCCAAATATCCATGATATAGACACATACGACCAGAGAGAATGGTAGTGGGATTAGAGTCAAAACTTTTTATTAACAAAAGCGACACGTTACGTTCAGTCTGTAGCAGATAACATTTTAACTATAGCTTTTTAGATGAAAACATGTCATTTGGGAATTATTTGGGTGTATACATGTATCTTTTTAAAAAAATATATGCTTAAAGGCTTTGAATTCCCTGCTAGTTGATTTCCCAAAGGCGTCTATTTAAAAAAAAAATCTGGAGCTTAAGGATAACATAGAGCTGATGTATTTGTGATTTCATTCTATTGCGTCCGCTGATCGTCCTGTTTTTGTCATGTCTTGTCTTTGTTGCCAGTGCTGTCGAGTGGTTCTCTACACCCATAGGACTGACACGCCGTCATATGTTAAAATAACCTGAAGTACGACGTAAAACCCTGTCAATCATTTAGAATAGACCAACAAGCACTGTACCATTGTGATAGTCCTGAGATTTAAGTACATGTAATCTATTCACAGCACTTTGAATCACTGTGATAAATGTGGCTTTCAATGAAAGAGACAATTAAATAACTTCAATTGATTGGTGTGTATATTATTATATCAAAACAAAAATAGTTTTTCTTTAAATGACCAGAATTTCGGCTGTTCCATTATAACATTCTTATACAGTTTTAACCTAAACGTAACACATTACACCGGCGTGTTTACTTTAGCTCTGTCATAAACATGCATGACTTAATCCAGCTCGCTGCATTGCTTGAAAGAAGTGTGTTAAAGTGTAGGCTGTAAGTCTATAATTTTTGTTAAACAGCAATCGTCAACTACTTGCCTTAGTGGTAGCAGTTAATCGTCTTCCTGTTTGGATGTATATTGATTAGACTCAATTCTGCAAAACTCAAATTGGAGCAAACCAGCTGCGTCTACAAAATTAAATCCAAGTTTGGATTATACAACATTTATATCCTATGAGGCGACGATAAAAATCCAAATTTAATCAACAAGAGCATCATTTAAATATTACTTTCAACTAAACACAATTAAACCATATAAATGCTATAGCGTTTGATTTACAAGTTTTTCTTTTGTATGTCTACTGATTCGTCTTGATTCAAACTGTTTGAATTATTCGTTACCATCAGATTTCGTTTTCTGTCCCTTACTGACTACATGTCTTCTTCATTAGAATTGATATCTGCTCTGAGATTTTTTTCTAGAAAAAAAGCCGATGGATTAACATTTGTCTGAATTATGCAATCCCTTTTATTTGATGTAATTTTTGTGAATCATTATGTACAGATGTGACATAAGTGTATTTGCTGTGTTACCATTACATTACTATCATTTTAGGCTGTGTGTACTTATAATCATACGCTCTAATGAGCTAATACACTGATGTATTGTTTGCCTCGCAGGGTGTTTGTTTTCTCTTACACTGAACTAATTCTGCTGTAATATGTTGGCTTTACGCATTTGTGGCATTCATTGGGTTTTTTTTTTGTACGCACAGGATGTAACAGTATAAACAGACGAACTATCTATCAATATCTTCAATTTTGAATGGAAACTCTGTAGCAGTTTGTTGTTCATTACCACGTGGCCCGTTGAGGGTCATACGCTATAAGGGGGTGGTTGGTTTGCAGGATATGATTTGGACAAAAAACCCACTGATAAATGAATCCCTCTGGTTTGATTTTGTTGGTCTTATATCAAACACTTCAGTAAAACAACACTTCAAGCCACAAACCCAGATAAATACTTTCTAAAAACAAACACCAAGAACGCAACGAACAGCGACGAAGAGAAATATGAAAAGTTACCCAAGTTATTGGCATTATGAAAAGAGGAACCATGTGGTTCACAATGACGTCATAGTTCCGACACAAAGGTCTTATAAAAAGAAGAACAGTGTGGTTCACAATGACGTCATGGTCCGACACAAAGGTCATATAAAAAGAAGAACAGTGTGGTTCACAATGACGTCATGGTTCGTATACAAAGGTCAAATAAAAAGAGGAACAGTGTGGTTCACAATGACGTCATGGTTCCGACATGACGTCATTGTGGTTAAACCGTGAATAAAGAATCAAATTAGCTTGTTCTTCGATACAAACAAAACAGATCATGTCTACACCAGGCGGCGACGTGATATGGATATTTAGTTGTTTTTAAGCATCTTATTATGTTGGCTACTCTCTAAAATACCTTGAATTCATTGAGATTTGTCTTAAAACAAATGTAAGGAAACCATTTTCCGCAACATTTCTTTATCCGAGCAACTGACAGTCCGGCCAGTGTACTATTAATTGTTGTTGCTTTTTTTCACAGACCGTTTAATATATACGTGCGCCAATATCTCCCAAGAGGATGTATCCGTCTACTGATTATGGTTTGTTCAGAGCATGATTCGCCTACAAATCATCACCGCCCTTTTTGGGCGAACGCTTTGTCCCAGTTAGGTGAGAATAACCGAAGGTTAATGGGCCCCTAAACCGAAGATGAATTAGTATTCAGCTGGAGATGGCGCTCTCTTTTGTTTTACTTATTGAAGCGTCAAATTAACAATATATACCCAGGACATACAAACTCATACACACTTTCTTAAATAACTATTCCGTATTCCAAATCTTACGTGTTATTTTAATCTTAACTTCATATTGTATTTTACCAGAATGCTGTAACAGGTCGTCAGGGATGATATTAAATGACGTAATAATATGACATAAAATAAAGTGCATCAGTCTAAAAACAGATTGAAACCTGCTTGTAATGTATCAGCAGATTCCTATACACAGCAGCTTTCAGAAACACAAGAACAAACGACGTAACAAGTAAACGAAGAAAGATAAGAATGTTATATATAGAATCAAGGAAAGTGATTAAACTATCTGTGTTAAAACTAAATATCAAATCAAATCAAATATCAAATTTGTGCTTTTTTTAAGTACGCTTTCCCTAATAAAAAGCCCGCTATGTTCCTTTTTGAAAACAATCATATAGGATTTGTGCTATAGCGTATATATCTATAAAGATATCATTTCAATTGAGTGAATCTGAATGAAACGTGTGTGTTGTGAAATTCGGTTTGTGTACCCCAATATGTTTACTGCCAATGATATCAATTATTTAACAAATAATGTAGCGGGCTGTGGATCATATGACAGTTTATACCGAATTTCTAGAATTCTCTACCTCATTACTAAATTCCTCCGCTATAGCACAAAAGGTATTCCGATGTATACATTGGAGAGTGCTACCAAGTGAAGTAACTCAAGTATCATTGATGGCCTATACAAAAAAGTGACCACAACACACAAAAACAACCAATAGGCAGAAACTTGTCAATCATTCATGTAAAGACGTGTAATATTTCAAAATTAATATAACAGAATTTGACTATGTTCACACCACAAAGTAGCTGGAAGCGATGAAAACACTTATCAATCTATCAAATCAGTAAATCGTAACACATACTAAGTCAAATTAAGTTTCGTGTAATCACAGAATCAACACAGCATGTCTTTTCAGTGAATGGCCTTTGCGTTGAGCAATGAGTTCAAACGGATATCCGGTTTGGGAGAGTTCCACTTTTTGGTTTAATCTCTGATGAATAGTGATCATTAACCTGACAGACTACACAGCGGTTTGTCTACAAGAGCGTCTTGACGATGGTATTCGAAAATCATTGAAAAAGACCCCTCCGTCAAATGAACGGACAAACCAGGGGAGATAATTGTTCATCAATTGTTTTTTTTACGTCTTTTCTTCAGAGATTATCTTTTATTTCTACCAACTTTTTCAGAATAAAATATCCGCTCACAGAACACGAACATCATTCAAACTTAAACTGGTCGTTTCGATGATATTTTCAGCTGTTTGTGCATTAAACGGTAACTAACAACAATATTCCAACGAATTGAAACACTTGGTATGTTCTGGTTCCATCAGTGAGGTTATGTACATGTTGGGTGCACCACCTTTATCTGAGTGAAATGTGTCTTCGACACATTATACCATGCAGATAGGACAGCGATGGATTTAATTAAATGGTCTAGACCGGAGCTTTTAGTTTTTTTTTTGAAATACATAGCCGTCATATCCTTAAGTACGGAGTTAGACACAAATTTGCCAATCCTTGAGGGCTGTTTACGATGTGCTGTGAAATGAGTCATGTGAGACAATATGAACAGATATAAAAGAAATACTACATATCATATAGATATACGAATATAGCCTATATTTGTATATATATTTACCGGGTAAATAGCAGGTGGTAAGAGTGCTCCACGATTAGAAATTTACAAAACACTCAGCGATTCAAACTGAATACCTTCTAGATCTTAATTGCGTTGTTAAAGAAACAGCGGCTTATGATTTTAGTGTGTTTTTCCTCAATGTTCTTATCATCGAGTCGATGGGCTAAATTTAATTTTAAAAAAGGCAAATTTTATTTCAAGATAAGACCAATTTTTGGTTATTACACATTGTGCGTGTCTGGTCTGTCAATTAAATCCTCTGATTTCACAGTTGAATGTTTCGACGGGCAGTAATGGACAAATCTATGCGAACACCAGACTTCCTTATTGATGCCAAAATATCTATCAATTTTACCTGATACTGTATCTCTGTTTGTACAGACATTTGATCAGAGGATAGGCTTTTAGATATTGCAGTGACACCTTGGATTATAGGTAACTCCTACGACATTTAAATAGTAAAATGGAGAATCTCTGGTCCCAGGTAGGTCAGTAAGTGTGATTTTAAGAAATCAAAGTTTCTGGAAATCAAAGTACTTGTCTTTACATTTCCATCTTAGCGAATGTTGATGGCACTAAACCGACATTCTTTCTTGACATATTAGTCAGGTTTACATAGTCATTATATCACATCAAAAAATGTAATAAAAAACAAAATAGACTACATTGTCAACGTTTGATGTTTGGGACTTGTGCATTGCGTGCAAAAGCAGAGAAAAATCATTATATTTTATTCAAATTTGTTTACGGACAAAGTTTTTTTTTTAATGTAAGATTTGTTTCGATTCAAGATTCACGTGACCACATACACTTATGACGTATGTTGGTGCCTGTCTGCTACCTGATACCCCACCCATAATCATCGACTCTCACCACTCTGCAGTTTTGCGTTAGTAAGTTATGTAGTTTGGATAGGAGACAGCTTTACGTGAATCGATGGACGGAAAACATCACGGCCCATAAAAATATCTTGGTTTGAAAATCGTCTTTGATCGAGAAACAGTGTTTGATCCAAAATAAAAGTAAAAGATATACCAATAAAAACATGGAATTCAGAAAATTTTTCTTAGTATAAAAATTCCGTTTTCTGTGGAATGGAAATCGGTGTTAGAATCGGACAATTCGTCGTCATATAATAGAAATACCCTTCAGTCAAGAGGCAGTCAAACTATCAACATAATCCTTGCATTTATCTTGTTCTTTTCTATGTGCATGGCGTGTTGGTGTGTATCGAATTAGCAAGTAAATATAACAAAGGTACTCTTCAAAAACACTCTATCAATTATAAATGAATTGGTTAGTTTAGATTCGAACTATATAATAGCAGGATTGTTGATTGAGAACAATTTCCCTGATGGTTGTGTTGAAGTATTTTGTCAGATGCTGTGGACTGAATTAAACATTAAACAACGTAAATCCTATGGTTGTGACTTATATGACAAGCTACTTTCCTATTGCGTCATAACTTGTCTCTGTAGTGGGAAGATGTTTAATAGGTGGCTTCCTTTTCCTGTCATATTTCGAGCAGAAGAGAGGATAGAGTCAGAATGAATAGACAGCCATGAAAACATGTCGTCTTCAACCAGCTGCGCTAAGTTTACTAATGTGACTTTAATGTCCTTACAGTAGTTAATAGTTCTTTTATGTTGGCTTTTTTTGTTTCTTTTGTGATTGCAAATGCGCATATGGACAAAGCTTTTGTGTGCAAATGTAGTCAACGTTTTGTTCAAAATAATGCTCCGCGTGATGTCCATTTCGCTGATGTTAAATACTCCGACGATACAAACAAGCATTGCTATTTTAGTGATACGTCTTTTTCTAAAAAAAGTTACTGGAGCTTGATTCTTTAATCGACTATTTGTCTAAATTTTAGTACTTGCCTAATTTTAGTACTCGTGATGTTGCCTAATTGTTGTATTCCTACTGTGTAGATTGTATAAAGGCTTAATCATTCCTTTATCTTCGTTATGGGAAATTGGAGCTTTTCCACAATGATCAAGGTCCTATGTTTAATGGTGATTGCCTGACTGTGTTTCCCTTCTTTATTTCCCAGTAAAATTGTGAGACTACTCGCTTAACTAGATTATTCAGTTACACCCCCCCCCCCCCCCCCCGTCCCCATTGACCGCTAGGGACGATATCTCCGCCCCATTCATTCAGTTTGCTTCTATTTTAATAAATAGAATAACATCTAAGTATTACTCTCGTTTTATGACTACTGACCAAGTTCGTATCAGAAGTTTCCACTAGCAGTCACACTAGACGGCGATCGAGTACCAATGTAAGTTTGCATAGCTGTGATGGGAATACATTGGGGGTACTGTTACAGGATAAATCGATTGTATTACCTAAAATATGACCATTTTACGACGGAACCAAAGAACAAGTCAATTAGCCTTCTTCAATTATGTGTGATCGTTTAACTTAATTGGTGCAGGAAGTACTGGCATTTTATTATTATTTCTTCCAAATAGATACCACGCTGCCATCGTAGGTAACTAAATAATGATCTACGGCTACTAGATGTATTCATTAGGCCATAAGGTTTGGGCTTAACTTTGTTTGATGACAGTTGACTTATGCTAGAAACAATGTGAATGTTATTGAATCTCGGCCAGAGCATAACATTATGTCTGAACAGTTTATGAGATGTTAATGTCTTGCCGGACCCCAAGGCTGATTTCTGGAAGACAATTTATCAAAACCCATTATGACCGAGAAAACAGGATAGAACTGTTTCTTTGATTTGATCAGGCCACCGCTCAGTGGTCAGATGTTTGTCACGGCTTGCCCTAGGGAGTGGAAGAAGTGGTCAGATGTTTGTCACGGCTTGCCCTCGGAGTGGAAGAAGTGGTAAGATATTTGTCACGCCTTGCCCTCGGCAGTGGAAGAAGTGGTCAGGCGTTTGTCACGGTTTGCCCTCGGAAGTGGAAGAAATGGTCAGATGTTTGTCACGGCTTGCCCTCCGGAGTGGAAGAAGTGGTCAGATGTTTGTCAAGGCTTGCCCTTGTAAGTGCAAGGAGATATCAGATGTTTGTCAAGGCTTGGCCTAGGGAGTGGAAGATGTGGTCAGATGTGTGTCTCGGCTTGGCCTTGGAGTGGAAGAAGAGTGGTCATACGTTTGTCACGACTTTCCATCGGGAGTGGAAGAAGTGGTCAGATGTTTGTCACGGCTTGCCATCGAGTGTGGAAGAAGTGGTCAGATGTTTGTCACGGCTTGGCCTCGGGAGTGGAAGACGTGGTCAGATGTTTGTCACCGCTTGGCCTCGGTAGTGGAAGAAATGGTCAGATGTTTGCCACGTCTTGCCCTCGGTAGTGGAAGAAGTGGTCAGATGTTTGTCACGGCTTGGCCTCGCAATTAGAAGAAGTGGTCAGATGTTTGTCACGGCTTGGACTCGGGAGTGGAAGAAGTGGTCAGATGTTTGTCACAGCTTGGCATCGGCAGTGGAAGAAGTGATCAGATGTTTGCCACATCTTGCCCTCGGCAGTGGAAGAAGTGGTCAGATGTTTGTCATGGCTTGGCCTCGCGAGTAAAAGAAGTGGTCAGATGTTTGTCACGACTTTCCCTCGGGAGTGGAAGACATGGTCAGATGTTTTTCACGGCTCGGCCTCGGGGGTGTAAGAACTTTCCTGCTCCATCAGGTGCTTCCGGTTGAAGTATTTGTATAACGCCACCAATGTGATAATTGAATATACTATTATTGTATTGTGTACGGGTTGGCAGAAGATCTAAAGTGTTGAGATTTCTATATTTTTCATAAATATTTCTAAAACATGACAAACTATTTCAGTATCACAGCTCCATATCACACCATGTTAAAAAAGTATTTTATTTTCTATAACATAGCGATAGAACAAGATCATACAGCGCTTTAATTCCTGCCATTGTCGTGAAATATGCACAGTATATGCCAATTTATTATATAACGGTGATATCAATCCAAAATAAAAATACACCAATGTACATGTAAATATGAAGAAAGCTGGTATTTCCATGATTAAATATATGTAAACTTTCCAGAAAATTCATTAAATGCTTTGAAACTTCTTACAAATTGAACAAATGCCAAAAGATACAAGTTGTCCGTTGTGGTAAGCGTTTAGCGGTGTATTAACACGAAAAGCCTTTGCAATGAATATGGTCAATAATCTTCAAATTTTCCTGGGAACGATTCCAGTGGCTTTCAAATGTTAGAAAACCGAAAAAAACTAAGAATATATGTTTCGGAAAAGATTTTTAAAAATGCACCTTTTCTGGTCTGCACTTTAGTCTACATTTGATCTTCCACAAGACTTACACATTAACTTTTAGAACTACACACTATCAAATGAGGAAAACACTGTTTGGACCATTGTATGCTGTGGTCCCATTTATCTTTGACAACTTATCATTGCCTTTATAACATGTTGATTGGAAAACTAAATGTAAAAGACAAGGCTTATATTAAACTATTTGCAATTTGAATTTGTAATTAAAATTGGCATTATCTAAATTGAATGTTTAACTTTAAATAACAAGGACGTAATGACTTTTGCATATTTTGAGCACAGGGTGTGAAGCAATACTTTAAATGAATGATGTAATGTAAAGTATCTATTGTTTTACAAAATAGAATTTTGCATATGTAGAATATAATTAATAATATCATTATTGATCATTGACATTTTTGTTTCGCTGACACTTTTCAATCTTGTGTTGATCTAGTAAAGGGAATGTAAATAGAAATAATATTTGGCCACTAAACGAAACATATTCCCCAACATTTAATGGGGGATAATTATATAACTTAAATGTCATTAAAAATCGTCCTCTAACATTTATATATAAAAAAAGATTAACAGTCATCAGTAATTATTGTCAAGCTATATAAAATACGAAACCTTTATAGTGGTCATACAAAATGATGAGCGTATGCCCGAGCCAATTTTAACAGGTTGTTAATTACAGTTTAGAGAGCCCTGTCATACTGTAGTGCTATACGTTCCAGCGAAAAGAATTCATCGCTATACGTGATTCCATTACATCCGGCACTCTTTTACATTAGTTATATCGGATAAAACTTGTATTATCTTACCGAATACTAAAATAATTTCCACGCATTCTATACTGGCTTTATGTTCGGCCCTGTGTTGGAACGGTAACGTCTGATTAGCTCAGACGTACATTATTTATTAACTAAAGCATAACTGAAATGGACTTTGAGGGAAAACATTTCGCTTTACAGAACAGTCACACGCGGACTTCTGAGACGGTGTGTTGGACAAAGATATCCAGACAAATGTTAGTAATAAATACCGATTTCATTATTGTACGGAAATATGAAAAAAACTCTGAACATTGGAAAGAATCACCCTCCCCGCGAATGTTTCATCCTCCTTGTTAATAGAGTTCTGGCAGTGATTTGTTTAGAAATGAAATCGAGTTTTCCATAAAACGTACAATTCCTGCCTGAATTCCGGTTCTCGAGTGAACAACTGCTCTTCAACTAATCCCACCGTTGTCTTGTGTATATCAGGTTTACTGAACCTATGCATGACGATGGTCGGAAGATAATCTGATTAGAGGCAGAGTGAAGAAATTAAAACAAAGATATTGATTGAAACATATATTGGCGACTTAGTTTAACGCAGGAGATTGCTATAAACGACACAGGGTTATAAAACAAATTGACATCCAAGACGTTTATTTCAGTTCAGAAAGAGTACACATCTGTAATCCGTATTACAAAAAAAACCCCATCAATTTTGAAACAGTAAATATACATGTTTGATGTTTTCACCAAAATGCATGCATATAAAAGAATATACCAAAACATCTAGACAGTACGTCCAGGGAATATTACGATTTGGTAGTCCACACACATGTACATGGTTCTTTGGTGAATATTCTGTCTTAAATCGTGGTTTGTTATCACCATGGTGTTCTTAATACATGCTTTGTTGTCTTGTCCCGTGAAAACATACACTTTATACGGTGACAATTTTTCTTGTTGCCGTCAAACCGTAACGAAGTACTTTATAACCCTCAAAACAAGTGCCCATTTCTTGAGCTTGACATATCAACTTAAGAGGTCTACGATCTATGGCGTTGCGAAGAAAGGTGTCTCTTTCCTCATGCTCAAGTATTTGAGAATTCAAAGAACTTTCTCCAACTTATCAATACGAAAACAAATCCTGCTAATGTCACGTTTTCTGTATAGTGTGATTACTTCGTGCACGTTGCAGTCACGACTATTAAAAATAAGTTACATCAGTTCTTGGACATGACTTCGTGTTATTTATGTAGATAATACAATGCTATTCTGTCGGACATTATGGTTTAAAAGGTATCGGTGGTTTTCTCGTTATTTTTAATGTGAAGTAGTCGTTATTCGAGATAAAAAATGCGAAAAGAATACAAAGGAAACAGATGTATTATTGACAATCTCAATGCACGCAACAATCCAAGTACAATATCTCTGTTTTGCAAAGTATTTGAAAACAGTTCACCCCTCCTACGGTCCTTTCCTTTCCATACCATACAAATACGATGTCATTGTAGAAGTCCTATTAGGAGTTTCATCATTACATGTTTTTGTCCACAATGCGTGCAGTTTTAATGTATTTATAAGTTACAAGTGTTACAGTATCAGTCTTACAAACGATTTTTTAAAAATACATGTATAAAAATCTAGTGTGCCATACACATGCATGTCAACCAATAAAAACCAATTTAACAGGCCCTCAATGTAAAACCTCTTCCTTGTTTAAAGAGTTTAAATAGCCTTCTGATGACATGAATGGAGCACAAAACATTTCGGGTAAACCGGCTCCCCGCAATTCCTTGGACACAAACAGATCCCCCCATGAAAGTTTGTTGCACAACTGACCAGTAAGAAAGTGTTATTCCAACATAACGAAAATACTGTTAATCTTCACTTTCTAAAAGACACAACAATTATTCATGACCAGTGATCTGTTTAGTTATTGTAGTGAACAACCTGTCTGTTGTTTTGTCGATTAGTATCTTAACATACTTATCTTGGTGCATCGTGTATGACGATTGTGTGTAACATATTTAATCGATTCAGAACACACTACTCTCCAATAAGATATTATATCAAATCCCTTTCACAGGAAGATATGAGGACTCTAATGAAATCCATCATAGTTTGCATTTAGTATTCTTTTATTTACAAGTACTGTTTTTTGTATGATTAAACTGTATCAGGTTGGGAGAGACTGCTACAAATCAATCAAATCCGTTAAGAATATGCCTTCAGCTTGTTAGAACCAATTGATTGATAACACAATTACAGTCGTCACCACGGACAGTTTTTCTTTGCATCTTACAGATAGCTAGCTAGTAGGGTATTTTGGTTACGCGGTTTGTCATCAACATTACCAGCAATGTTTCTCTGTGATACATCAGTGACTCAGCTCACTGCTGAGAATTTCTCTTAAGGCATATGTAAGGTGTTACTGTAGCAGAAACAGTTCCTTCCTGGAGGAGACTTCTTCATAACTCCTGCAGTGAATTTCAATTTCCGCTGCCCTCAGTGCAACAGTGCATTCCAACGGAGTTAAAACAAACACTATAACTTTAAGGATAGTATTTTGTAGAAGACCCTCTTTGTATAGCAACTTAATCACAGAGATTTTAAAAGTCGGCCCTTTCTACATTAATTGTTGAATGATCAGAGTTGACACATTTAAATTAACAGAATTTGCCTTCATTTGAGTCTTTACCAAACTCTAAGTTAATACCCAAGCAATACAGTGTTTAAAGTATGTGAATTCAGACCAGGCTTTTTGTCAAGTCCTTTAGAAATTAGTACAGCAAATAGTATATTGTGGGGTTAGTATTGGAACATTACTGTAAAAATATCAACAGTAGGTGTCTTCAGGTTTATTACCAGCCCCTACAAATATCTATAGTGGTACATTGTGTCTTCTGGTTTGTTACCTGTCATTCTGCATATTCATAGTGGTACATTGTGTCTTCTGTTTTGTTACCTGTCATTCTGCATATTCACAGTGGTACATTTGTCTTCTGGTTTGCTACCAGTCACTCTACATATTCATAGTGGTACATTGTGTCTTCTGGTTTGTTACCTGTCATTCTGCATATCCATAGTGGTACATTGTGTCTTCTGGTTTGTTACCTGTCATTCTGCATATCCATAGTGGTACATTGTGTCTTCTGGTTTGTTACCTGTCATTCTGCATATCCATAGTGGTACATTGTGTCTTCTGGTTTGTTACCTGTCATTCTGCATATCCATAGTGGTACATTGTGTCTTCTGGTT
>JARFOD010156087.1:0-12235 GCA_031763545.1 Mopalia muscosa | reverse complement strand
TATTTCACTTATATGACGACGGACACAAATACAGGACATCACAAACAATTCTGCTTCCCGTTACCCTTTAGCTCTGCGAACACCAGGGTAAAAAAAAGCAACCTCTTTTCTCGCCCCTTGCGAGCCGATGATTTGTGGAAAACGTCGACTTAAATATTGGCGGAAATTAATGCACGATGGCTAGGCATGGCGCACGAGTGTTACCTTAGACTCGTCCACTATATAACCTTTCGCGAGAATCTGATTGTTTAATACACGTTGAGAAGGAGACCTCATTTTGGTGACCTCAATTTAATTCATTAGAGTAAATTTTGGAACCTCTGGTTACCACAAACTGGATAGCAGCCTTTAACTTATTGCCTTTAGAATTCTCTGGTGTTTGATACATCAGTGTGTTCTAGACTGCGATAGATCCGAACGATATCTTATTCTATTGTCATCGGAGATCCTAAAAAAGCAAGAAAGGTCACTTTCTGTCTGACAGGAATACCAAACGACACTTAAACAAGGATCAATCTAGCTTTAGGTTGGACTGTTGATACATGAAAAGGGTAACCACAAAGATGTGCTAACATATTTAAAATATCTCGTGAGACATAAGTGGAAGCATAATTAGAGAATTTCTTAGTAGTTTATTTGTTAATTAAATGTCGACTTGTGATGGAGACTAATTGTATTTTACAAACAATTCTGTGCCTAGCGCAGCTGCAAAGGTTTCTGGCAGTGGAGCGGATCAAATAAAAAAGGCACCTTGCCTATACCGGGTACGATAAAGATACATTATATTCTCCCGAAAACGTGCTGTTTCTTTTTTCTTTTTTCGGCCAATAGTTAATGAAGATTGGCTGGTTTATTTCTGTTTATCTCATACAGTGTTCATTCACACACAAAAACAGCATCTATGACAGACTGTCAATCATATATATTTGGCATTGTGAAAATATAAGCAGATTGATGTCATATTCTTACATTTGATGATTTGGATGTAAACATTCCTGTTATCGCCTGATTTTAATGAACCTGTCAACTGCACCTCATGTGGTGTTCTGCCGAGCCCAATCTGGTGGAATTGGTAGCTGGCATATCACAAGATAAGTACTGTAATCGTCCGCAGTGAGATGTTCTTAGTAAACAATTTACCATAATGTAAACGATTTCAAATGCTTAAGCTAAACGCTAATAATAGAATCAAAAGTTATCCTTAAGAAATTCTGCTTTTGGTTAGCTAACTATGAAGACGTTTGTGGGCAGCAAGTACGTACCGGTAATACCCCTTATCGTAGAAAACGAGATGTTATAAACAAATATGCCGGGAATTTCAGACAATCGAAACACAATGAAGCAACAGGGTTATATCCCTATTTTTGCCTCGGCAGCTTTATCTAGCCAGATGTTTGACGGGCCAATTAGTTATCACATAGAGAGCATTCCCTACACGTCCCACAAATATACCACGACTCGAATAATAGCGAGGAAAGCGATGGGTGTTTCTTAGGGGTGGGGGACTGCTTGTTAGGATGAAAATTTAATATTCTTCCGTTATTAAGCCGACAGCGTGGCTGTACTCGGTTAAGCCTACCATTTGGCAGAAAAGTAACTTGCACAGATTTGGGGAATTATTGTCCGTTCGCACACGCGCTTATTATGACAGTCAATTATTTCCATCAGGATGATGATCTACATCTATTATCCACTATCCATCAAGCAAACTTGATTGTATAGTGTGTGACATTGACAGAAACAATGTTTGTCTATATGAATATGACGAAGAGGAGGACTCAAATGATTGTTAATGTACAATATACAGCCCAATTACGCAAATGCTGGTATTGAACGGAACGAGTAGATTTCCGATGATCATGTATTGAGCCTTTACAATTGAAGCTAGTCCCGCGCCATCTTGTTTTGCTCTTTTTAATTGTTGATCGGTGGGCAAAGTAGGACGAAATATTGGCAGAAATTAATGCGCGATCGCTTGGCATGATCGCTTGGTCTTGTCGGCTATAGAACTTCCCACGAGACTTTGATTGATAAATACACGACGACGAGGGTGACTGTTGCTGATTGAGCGAGGTTTGTACTTTTAAAAATGGCCCAGGTTGAATTATAACAGTACATTCGGGACATTTGGTCACCAAAAACTCGATTGCACTTATTACGTATCGAATTATGTGGTGTTTGATAAATCAGTGTGGTACAGACTGCAATAGATCTGGACGATATTTGGTTCCCATGAGATCTACAACATTCTGATCGTAGTGCTGGCTTACGTCCATCCTTCCTTAAATTGCTGAACTTTCCGCTTATGTTTACACTAACACACCGTTATAGGAATGCTTTAAGTATATCATATGTTCATCGTCTTTCGCTTGGCACTTTTCCTCTTGAACACAGACAGATGTGTGTAACACAATTACTAACCAATAGTCAACACGATTAACATACATGTCCAGTTGCAACTCTTGCCTCATGAACTAAGCCATGTTTATAACGACAATCATGGTGTTCACAACAAACTCCGAACCAAACAGGAAAGACTACTGCATCGGCTCTATTCCCTGTAATAACTAGTTAATTGAAATCTGAAATACCAATTGACAAATAGTGCTATACAGCCGCCAAATACTATTGGTTCAGGTTCAACACAATAGAAAGCAATACCTTGTTTGTCTGATTGATGTGGGTTTAACGCCGTGCTTAATGTTATTTCGCTCACATGACGGAGTGTCGGCCTAATGAGTAACAGAAACTTCCAACGACTCTACAGGGAATAACCGAAGACAAGAGAGAGCAAAAATAGGACATAATACAAAGACATCACATAACAGATCGGCTTCACATTGCCCCATCATAGCACTGCGATCACCAGGGCAACAGGAAGCTCCCTGGCAACCCTCCGCGAAAGCAATAACCGGCCATATACAAAAGACGAATAATAAAGCAACCAAAAGGTAACATAAACGAGTAACAGAAACATGTTATCTCTCCCAGGGACTTGATTACTTTCAGTAAGCCAGATTAAATGCTGAAGTAGACACAGGTTAGAGTACTATCATCTAGTCAGTATCAATCTTATTTTGTGGTTAAAGGAAATCCGGATATACGGATATATACATGTTAATTTCTGTGAGGCTACTTGATTGATTGATTGATTGATTGATGTATTATTCACATTGCATGTCAACGTATTTCACATAAATCTGGAATGAACATAGTGTATTTTAGGTCATAAAAATCCAAATCATTACTACCGAAGTGAAACATAAGAGCAACATAAAACAGATAATAAATTATATAGGTTTCCTTTTCACGACTCTGATGTCCTTTACCCTCAGTACCTCATTATTTTAACATAGTGATTGGCGTATGTAGCTTCAGTATATAACTGGCATCCAATGCGATCCGGGTAAATCCCCAAATTCACATCACAGCCTGAAAACTAACACAATTCATACTGACGTTGAACATTATTTTAACAGTATTTTCGTTATTTTGGAATAACACTTTCTTAGTTAGAACATATACCTGTTCAGAAAATTGTGTAGGTTGAAACCCGTCCGGAAATCGAACCAACGACACTAAGAGTTAGGCACACTAAAGGATTTTAACTTTTATGGTGTTTTTAATTATTTTGATGTGAAGCATACTTTTTATGACCGCAAATGTTGGAGAAAAAGTTTAAGCAAAGTGGAAAAAATTGAGCTATATAATAATGTAAATTATGAGCTACACTTAACTGATATATATAGCTTTTGTCTTAATCCTATTGGGCTAAAATTTGGGTTTACTTTTGTACCAGTTGCAGTCGACATTAGTTTTTTTTTAATGTATATTAAAATTTTAAAATGTCACCGTAATTGGAATCTCAGTTAAGGTGATAGAAATTCGGATAATTCTCTGATTTACATTTTATCAACAAAAAAGCTATTTCCGAACCGCCTATCGACCAAAGACATTAACTCGCGGTCTCGTATGGAAACGCACTACTGCGTATTTACCAGAATGGCTCATTGCTAATGCATATTTATGGCCGAAAAAACGTACTCGATTAGGCAGACTGTCTTGTTTCCTAATAGACTAATAAGCTGATTAGATACGTATGGCTCCGTGACACTACGTAATGCACAAATGACCACACAAGAGGGTTTCGCAATTTCCCTTGTAATGTCTATTCACAGAGCAAGGTCGGATACAGGCTACGATTGCGATCAACGTGCGCTAAATGATTAAGATGTATAGGACAAAACTAGCAATATCTGTCACACATCTCCTGCGTAGCGAATATGTTTTTCCTTGTAAACACTGTTTATGGAGCAAATATGCAATAGCAGGAGTAGCGTTTTGTATCATATTTCTGGACTGATATGAGATTTATTTCATTTTTAAACTTGATCATAGGCATTTTACTTTGCATTGCGGGAATGCGATTTAAAACCTTTTTAAACGACAGAAACCAAAAGCTAAAACAGCAGATAAACATCCGACAAGTAAAGTCATCCAAGCTCAATGCTTTATTCAGCAAATTTATAAAAGCACTTTATAGCATTTCAACACTCTCCTGATGAGGGAAATGCCTAGTTAAAATTAGCTTTTTACAGAATAGCACCAAACGGTATTGAAAGTTTTCAACATTTACCCAAATATAAATCAATTTCGTTGGGTTTATGAAACGAATCAATGATTCTGCAGGGGTAGATGAATGTAACTTGAAATAGCTTACTGCCACATAATGCCTGTTTACCTCTGTTCCAACTGTTTTGTGGGATCTTTCTCGATTATTTTGCCAAATAGCATTCTTTGAGCATTCATTAGCACTATAAGTGCCCTCATACAAGATATAATAAGAACAATGGTTGAAATCATCTTTATGATCGACAGGTGGATTGATTAGAACTCAATTCTTTCAATTCAAATCGTTATTCTCTCACAAGCCACCAGTTGGCCTCAGAGGTAACAGCGATATAATTCAAATACATAACAAAATGCATATAATGAAACATGCTTCTATAATATGTAAGTTACGAAAACATAATTTAAATATGCACTTGATGAAAGTAGCGTATAAAGCAATAATGTGCTAAGTTACTCCAGGCTAGAGAAAACTAGTATAAATAACACACAAGCTAATATAGTCAACATAAAGAAGACTTAAGATACATTGATAGATTGTAAAGTTCATCTTTGTCAGTAGTAGAAAACAATTTTTCCAGAATGTATCTTTGACACCTGTGACTGGTATTTGAAAAAAATTGGTAAGTATTTTAATCGTAAAGTTTGGAAAGCAGGACATACAAATATAAAATGAAATTCACTTCCTACTTGATTATTTTGACAGTAGGTACAGAATCTTTTGTTTACAGGGGTATTTGTCCACCGACCAGAACTAATAAGTAAAGTATCGAAGTTGGCAATACATCCGTTTCAAGTATGTATGGAGTATTTGTCTGGTAAGGCACCTACGGAAGTTTCTACATTAGACATCTCGATGTTTGTCATCGTGGACAATACTTTAAGAGCTTGATACCACCCTCGACCTTTCACCAAAGATGTCTGGTGACTACAGGCGACAATAAAGTGATGTCTGATTGAACGGCAGTCAGACCATGAAGTACTTTATTGCTTGTCAAACCAAAGGCTAACACAGTAGACGTGTATTGTTCTGTGCTGACACCATTCACCAAGTGCTCCCCCAGGCGCTTTCTCTTTATTAACGCATTTCCTAGACATTTCCTCTCGCATCACTTCCAGGTAAAGAAACAAACAAGATTCTCAGTGATGCGAACAAGGCCTATCTATTTTTGTATTGCACACTGTGTGATCTCCTGATCTTACCAGCCCAGCTCACACAATAGACCTAAGGTGTTTACTTTTTAAGTGAGCGCTCGTTCTCTCTCTCAAACGTCAAAAGGGAACACCTGTTGATTTTGGCCTGTTTTTGGTCATATGTGGTGTTTAATACAGCTAAAGCACTAACAAACAATTATGTTTTGATGCACGATAACAAAGATCGTTCAAATCTTCCCTCTAGGGGCTCTAGTGTCTAAAATCGAAGTTGAGATGTTGCCGTATGGGGATTGCCCAATGACCCCTTCCCGAATACGCCTATATGTCATCAAGTTTCTTAACGATCACATATGTTATATTTTTCTTATTTTTAAAATTGATTTATTAAATATCAGAAATAAAAAAAAAACATGTTAACATAAAGAATTTAGATAACATTGTATCTAAATCCTGTGGAGCTCAGTCCATGTGCCCACAACCCAAAGGGGCAGCATTGAGTCTGGGGTGGGGGGGGGGGGTGTACTCTATTTTTCATGCATTACTGTTGCCAATATCACCGTGATATTGTAAACTATCAAAAACTTACACGAAAAACAAGATAAAAATTAGTTAACCCATAGGATCATGTGACTCAAGAACTTGCTCTGTAGTTCGTTGTTTTGAAAATGAAGTGGCGAGTTCCCTTGTAATTGGAATGGCCGGTTGGTTTTTATACGCCCGTCATTTGACGTGACGTATTATGTTATGGGGTTGTCCGTCCGTCTGTCTGTCCGTCCGTACGTCAACTTTTTGGTTTCCGGACATCAACTATAAAGCCGCTTATTCAATTTACTGAAACAGTATGTGTGTTCCATGTGACAAGACGCCGCTTGGGATTGATTTTGACACCTGGTGGCAAATCTAAATTTTGTTTCTGTATGTTTACTTAAAAACTTCTTGTGGAATTTGAATCAAACTTTATATGATTGTTCCATGTGACGAGACCTGGCTTGGGATAAGTTTTGGCATATGTCCGACTTCAGGTGGATCCATCTGGTGGCAATTCAAATCAAACTTAGTATGAGTGTTCCGTGTGATATTATATTTCGGACTACAGGTGATGCCACCTGGTGGTACAGTCTCAATTTCGGTTTTGTATGTTAATTTGAACACTTCTTGTCGAATTCGAATCACACTTAGTTTGTTTAAGTGTTCCTTTTGACAAGACAGAGTTAAGATATTCAACATATCAAGATGCCGTGTAGGATTTTGTTTGGTGTATTCTTATTTAGACATGCTGTCACCTGGTGGATTTTATTCGAACTTTATTTTAATATTACGTGGTGGAAGATTTCTTCGGGCGTATATTGCGACTCACTTGAGCTCTTGTTATTAAGTTTCTGATCGGCTTTCCACTAATACTGGCTAGGCAAAATCTTCATTTAAGTGAAATAACTTAATTACGTTCAAATACTAATCAAGTAAACAAACCAATCAAAATCTTTATTCAAAAGCACAGTTTCTATTTGTCAAAAATCAAATTTCCGGAACGACCGTTCAAACCATTATTGTTCAAATTGACGCTGAGAATCAATTTTTATCACCTGGTGTCTTCAAAGCTGTAAGATCTGAGGTGTTCAAAACAGCTATCAGCTATGTTCCTTGTGTGTTAACACGCTGGTGGAAACACTGATTGTTAACAACACGTCTTCGTTTTCATTTTAGACAACGAGTTCCAACCGTATTGGGTAAACGATCTCAAAGGTATACAAATAATGCGATTGACAACATTGCTGCTGATCGTGACTTCCTGCTCCTGCTGGCTGTATGCTTATCACAGCTGGTCTATACTTGCACTCATCCATGGACTTTTACCATCGATGCTCCATCAGTTCGTTTAATTTCTGTTTTCTGACCAGGGATAGATTAGCACGTACATCACTGTACAACATTAATACCGACAGTGGAGTAACACACAAAGCAATCATTGCACATGTTACTATGAAAAGTCATCCTTCTTGTTTAAAGTCGCTACTTTGGATATCAGAAAGACCGTCATTAACAGCTAGGATTCATCCAATATAAATATATATTCACGGTCTTAGTGGTTGTACACATCATCAAAAATCTGAAATGTTACAACAATGGATCTTACATGGTCCTGTTTCAATATGTGTGTATCCTGGAAAACTAATTACACATACATGTACATACCATAACGATGTGAAACAAATGTAGGCCTAAACCATCGTTAAGCACCAACATGCCTTCTTTCCGCAATTATTCATGTCAAGACAGAGACTACACACACACTTAGACGCAACACACTTGTAGCAACAAACACAAGAAAGATGGTACAGACTTATTCTTGTTTCTTCAAGTAAAAAATTGCAATTCTCTCATGTCAGACGGTCTGTTACCATTTCCAATTCCACAAACATGTTCGTTGCTAGTGTAAATTATCTTTACATAACGAGTAAACACATCACTGCATGTTGTATGTTCTGAAAACAAATTATATAGTAGAAGATTTGTTTTACCACGGAGGCTTGTTACGTTGTAACCGTAGAATAAAACTCTTTTCATAAACCGATAGAGCTGTCTGGTTATCAATGAAATATCAGGCAAGGGTTATTGCCCTTTTCTATCGTAAAACAGAAAATTAAATCTGTATTGGAAGATACTTTAACAGCGAACCTGATTCACTCCATTTTCGGGTACAGAATATTGTGTAATATATATTTTGTTATCATTACTATGACTTGCATTAATACTTTCAAATCTCAAAGTTGAAATTAACTATACTCTAAAGGTCTTGCTTGCCCCCTTGGGCCCAAAATAAATCAATTTTTTTTATCGCTTGGGTTAAAAGTTAGGTATTCAAACTATATGTTGGTGACAAAAATGATACGCAAAATATGTCATTGTAACGTTGAGTAAATCATGAGACATAAAAGAAATCAAAACATAGACGTTTATCCCGCATCTGATTCTTGTGTAATCCTAATAACAAATTTAGAAAACATGTACATAAATCTTAATCAGCTGACAGTAATTTTGTTATAATTATTAAGATGCATATGTTTTGAGCAAGAACATAATTGTATAATCCATTCTCTCGGATACAAATATGGAACTTAACAAAAAGCATATAATGTTCGAGAATGTAAAAACAAAATAATGAGTGTAATGATCGAAAATTGATCTAAGTGTAGGATATCCCACAAATAATTGGGAATGTTTATAGATCAATCGAAGCAGGTGTTACATTATTGGAACCGGTCTTCGTGTTTTAATATTCAGTATTCGTATCATGCAAAACACATTACATGGACTTTAATCTCTTGTGTAACACAAATAAATACTCAAATACGTCCCCACTGTTAACATGCATCTCTCATTCTGTTTGATATCAGGCTTTACCTTCTAATCGAATGACCCGGACCCAATGTCATGACAGAGTAATCACTATTTGGTGAACCTGAGACTTTTTCTATCACAACTTTTTTATAGGGTATTTTAGAAATATATTTTGACTCTATTTTGATAGTTTGAAAATCTACGTTTGCAAAAACTGCCGTAGAATTTTATAAAGAATCTTCAGAAAGTTGTGAGTAGTTCAAATTTTTGTAATTAGCAAGAAATATAAAATAATAGCATCTTTGTTCCAGAGATAGATCAAAGTTACACGTGTTCTTGTCTAAAGTTGTAATGGTACAATGTATTTACATGTGTTATTCATACAGGGAAACCAATAGACACTAGTGTGCCTCTGAAATAAAATTTAAAAAGTAAGCTCCTAAAAAGACATTCTTGTTTTACTTACCTATTGAGGCGTGACAAGAAGACATATGACTTTGGTCAGAGGAACTTTTCAGTTTTTATTTTATTCTATTAATTTTTTATTTTGTAGAAATCCTGGATGTACGAACTTTCTGATCTAGTCTTATTATGAAGGAACCACAAATATGCATTTGCACAAATGCTACATATATAATCAGTTTAGAAAATAAAAGCGAGCAAAATTAACATCATGTTTTCAGTAGGTGGTCGAAGTTATCTCTGTTCTACACCTGTTCGTCCTGAAATTGTAACAGTGGAATGTGTTTACTTGTGGTATCCACGGAAACTAATTAGTAACAGCCATGTGGCAGGAATAAAAACTATGCTCTTCATAACGAATTTTCTTTGACTAGCCGACAAAGTTATGAAATCTTTTGAATAGATCTACGAAACACCATGAGCAGAAGAAAAACAGTAGTAAAGCAATGGTAGACTGTGTTGGACGCCGTCTGGCAAATGAAGTATGTGTTCAACAGTGTTTTCATAATGTAAACTGTTTTGGGACGTCGTTAACTTCTTATTTGCTGTCTTAGGCTGTCTTGCTGTGATCTAAATTTGTTTGAAATTAGCGTCTTATCGGTGCGAATAAGTATTCTTGTTCCTTTAAGAGTATATAATCAAGGAAGGTTATTTTTAATATCAATTAATAAAATAATTTTCATGTTGATTCCAGCGAGCCAGTTTTGGTGCAGCCAGTAGTAGACACGCACTGTGGTAAATTATCTAGGACACCGTGCACTCCGCTATATTTAGACGGTTATTTGTTGGCAGAGGCTATCGTTGTCAGGTTATTTACTTGTGAGTTCTGTACTTCTTGATTTATTTATGTATTGTAGGCAACAATTTGTCACCTCGATGAGGTTGTAAAGCAGTAGCAATAAAACCAAAAATAGAAATGACGAGTGCCATAAACGGCATATACTAGTATCAGTTCCAAGCCTCATTCTGGAAGATGCTGATCTGAGGAATGGCTTAAGACGTGTATGCCTTGTCTTATTGATGGTGTCTGGCTACAATCAAAGTTGAGACAAATTCTTCCAATTAACAAAATATACGTAAGATATAATTAGGTGTTCCTCAATGGCAGTGGTAGGAAATATAAAATAAGCCGCGCCTGCCGTACATTGTACGTTGTTAATGTTGGTATTTTGTAAAGTCTCTTATTATTTTATTTAACTAACATTTTGAGTAATATGTTGTTTATTTTTAGTAAGCCGCCAAAGAAATCTATCTCAGGATAGTATATTTATCTTCCTTGTGGCTTAATTTAGAAGTAAACAATACAATACTGTACAAATGGCCTAAAAACAAACAGAATGCCTGTTCTGCCTGTTCTAATCCGATGGCAAAAACAGGCACAAATTTAGAAACATTTTTTTATCATGTTGATTATTTAAAATTTTAATATGATTTTCCACCTGTTACGTCTAATCTTCATTGTTTTAAAATTGCTGTTAAATATTTATTTTCAACTGCCATGTGTGCTATGCTGATCTGCAAACAGTTGGTATTCTGAACTCCTTCACTACACTGCAGGCCATTTTTATGCATCATAAGTCCACAAATGAAGTGTTTACTCTTTTGGCACAGTTTGTTCCTGCAAGTAACAAGTCATGTTAAGTATGTGTTCGTTGTATGTATGAAAGGTATGTCTAGGCGGAGTTAACAAAGGTGTTCAAACCTTCCTCTCATCTGCTCATCTCGTTATAAACATACAATGATTCAGGCATATATTTATATGAAAGAAATCTATCCTTGACGCACGCCATTCTTTTAAAACGGGAGGCCAATGGAATTAAAACATGCATGTATATAAATGTTTATTATGCAAATGACCTTCCCTCGATGTGTATAGATATGTATACATGTATAAGCTAACCACAAAAACCCAATATTGAGGTAAATTATGTATACTTGTCCCTGATATTTAGACCATGAAATGATTTTCCGTGTGCCAGAGTACTTCTTTTCTTGGAATAAAAAACACTGAAATGCCTCGACTGGCTAACGAATATGGAACCTGTAGATAACAGGGACACTATTCAGCGGAATGTAATTTATATAAATATTTTAAAAATTGTTTAGTAAACTCCAATACGGGTTTTCTTTCTCTATGACCTTGTTTTAGCCCTTTCCCCCCATCCTTAACATGTGCAGTTGATAAACGTCAAGTATCTCTCAGGTCAGAACTCTGAACGTTATGTAATTGTAGCTGTAATGACATTATCCCTAATAATGTCACACTGAGAGCAGGGTATCACATAGCCCCTGTACAAGTAAATAGTGTGTAAAAGCACGTGGATGGAGAACGAATGCATTTAACAGTCACATATATAGATGTGTGGATTACCGAATAGTCAGCAGCGGAGTCTCCTTGGAGCTAAAGAATGTCTAAATGCGGACACATGCATATAAAATGGTATGCTCGAATATATAGAGATTATATGTACATTGCGTGATACGTGACGATATATCAGCTCGAGTTGTCTCAGGTCGGACTGCAGTATCTATCGAGCTCGAAGAGCGAGATTGTTACGCAGTCTGACCTGAGAGAACGTGAGCTGATATAACGACACGTAACACACACTTTACATATAATCTGTTTATCATATACCTTCATTTTTTATTC